>JAGDQP010042925.1:0-16384 GCA_022664845.1 Lepisma saccharinum
CTTAATAAAATTCAGTCATAATCTCATTCTTAAGAAAATTCAGTTTCCAACAGGTTCTTAATGGTAGGCTAAAGAAGTTAGAAGACAAGCAAATATCGAAAAATTTGTGGAATTCTTTGTTTAAATATTGTTTGGCAATCTGCAAAGTTCCTAGTTTTCTACAGTAGTGAAACTGGATATTTCCATTCAGTCATCCACCCCCTCACCCCCCGGTATTGTTTTGTTTTAACAATGCAGAAAAATGTAAAAATAGTGCACCATATGCATGGAATCTTTATTTGGCCTTATGACCTTAAAGGCGAGGTTGTGTTTCCATATGTATGTGTTTTTTTATAAAATCTCTAGAGGGAGAATAGGTAACTTGCATTTGGTATTCAGATGTCTCTTTATATTATGCAGAAATCGTTGAACTAGTGGTCATTATGAAAAGAGATGTGTGTTTGTAATCTTTGTAAAAGCTTATGAAATTTGAAAATGTGTAAAAGAAAAATGGAAGTGTGTTTGTCTTTCGAACTTATGGTAGTCTCCCAGCGGATTTCCACTATATGTCTAGAGTATTTCAAGAATTTCTTAGCCTATGCATATAATATATCTAGGGACATGTCCGCCCTGGAAAAATTCCAGAAATATTCCTATTTTACTAATTATACTTTTAAGTTTAAAGTAATTTCTGCGTTTTATGGATGAAGCTTGTTCCTGTAGGGAGATTGTGGAAACTAAATTCACTCTTCTTCCAGAGTCTTTGTGTGGGAAGGGTTCTTGATTGAAATTCAGAACTTTGTAGTAATACCAGAAAAGTGAAAGGATGTAAAAATATGCATATGTCGTCTTTTTTTTTTTACTCTTGTTGCTTGATTTTTACCCTTGTACTAGAGGCCAAGAGAGCTAAGATTAAAGGGAAATTTTAGAAATGTTCTTTGTACTAGATTTTTTCTTGCCTCCTTTCTTTTTCGGTTTTCTTGTTTCTTCTAGAGAAGTACAAAAAAATTCTTTTAAGACCTTCTGGCAAGAAATGTAATTTCTTTTGCTGTGGAAAAGCACAGAAAGAGACCAGCGACGTGAATAAAGAAAGGAGTAAGAGAAAGAAAGCAATGGAAGAAAGTAAGGCTTAGGGAGGAACGGACAGAGACAATATCAGCTTTCACTTGTTCTCCTCCCGTTTTATATTTTTCACTTTTATGCCCCCTTTTTTGCTCCTTTTTTGTTTCGTACTTATTACTACACGTTTTCTCCTTTTTCTTATACGTGATGCCGTATAATGTTAAAAACAAAAAACGGAAAATGCCTGTAATAAGTTCATTCAGTATAAGTGGTGTTAAGGGTCCTTGTTCTTATGTGGACAGTTTTAGTTCTCGTTTTACGGACTTTGTGACTGTCCTCTTCCTCAAATTATGTTCGGATTTTTATTTCCTGTTTCTGTCTTTCTCTCCCCCCCCCCTCTCTTTCTCTTGCTCGTTTTTTATTACTTGGTTTCATTTCGGGTTACGGTCATCATAACGGAAGCGACTTTCATTATTTCTGCCAGAGTCATCTGGTGGCTACGTTTCTCATAATCGTGGTAATATTCAGGATATTATTACATAATTGTCACATCGTTATTTATGATTCTTGTTTTATTAGATCTTCCCGCGCTTTTAATAAATTTAGCGCTAATAATAATAATAATAATGTTTTCACCCTTTTTTCGTGTTGAACAGCCAAATTATCCTATGAGTAATAGATTTTATTGCTTTGGGGAAAATATTATCCATATTTCGGGTCGGCACACAGTCCTAGGATCTTCCAGGTTTATCCTCAGTTCCACCAGACCTGGGTGATACTTTCAAGTGCAGCGTGAATACACAAATTCATTCCATATCTAATATACAGTTCCGAATGGCCATTCCATGGCTTAAATATATTATGATAGGACTAACAAGTGTAATTTGGATATGTTGCACTGAATGTTCTAATTGAGTTATGAATATTGTGCATGGTTCTTGAACTGTCAGACAATTATAGATACAACGGAAGACTTTCGTGCGGTAACAAGATTAAAGTAGTATTCTTTGTAAACTTTTTTTCTTAATGTAAGAAAAAATAATACGTAACTATTGTTTTGATTAACTGTCCTCGTGTAACACACGTATTTGCAAAGTATCGATTTTTACCAATATCCGTTACCTATCCACATTTTGTTCCCTAAATCGTACCTTATATGTTACAATGATTGCATGTGGAAAATTTACTATTTACTGAGAGAAATCGTTGTGAATGACCTACAAATTTCATGGAAAAAGACTCGAACTTTGAATGTCAATTTATGCGTGCTATAAAATAAGTTATTACTCAAAGTAGCCATAAAAGAGGATTTCAAATCGACAGAAATTTCCTTTCCAATATTCAAAATTGTATTATTAACTGAATTTATTATTTTGCTGTAAGAGTAAAGGCATTTTCGTGATAAGAAAATAATATTCTTTTTCAAACGACCGGTAAAGTTAACGCTTGGCAGATTAGTGAGCGCCTGTCGTGCAGGCAACCCAAAATACAGTGATGTGAATTGGGATGTATGTACGTCAAGGGTATGCTCATGATAATTGGAAATGGAAAATCAATGTTTGGGTGTTTTGTTCAAACTACAATTTTCTTTCTTTCTTATTTAAAAATCACAGTTTTCTTTTCTTTTTTCCACGTTTAAAAAAAAACTAATGGGAGAGGTTTATGCTTGGGTAGCAATACAGTTCAGGTAAGCTCTCCATTGGGAAACGAAGTTTGAGACGCTCAAAAATGGAATTGAACAGGAAAGGTAATTTAATTTAAACATGAGAGAAGACGGTCAGTCCCACAGATTCCATGCGAGGAGGCAGCCAGCGTGAAAAAGAGCTAAACTACAGATTCCATGAAAGAGGGCGGCCAGCGTTAAAAAGAGTTAATCCACAGATTCCATGAGACGAGGCGGTCAATGTGAAAGAGAGTTAACCCACAGTAGCAATAAGGATGTGCTTACCACTTAACTGCATCCTCCTTTTGATATGAAGTTTCAGTGTTCGTTCTTGGATGGACTCTATAGCTTCCACGGTCTATTCATTAACATTTACGTATGCATCATATTGCAGACACATGCCAGAAGGAGAATGCAAGCCAGTAATAAGCACATACTACTCTCTTTCTTATACTGATCGCATCAATTGTCAGGCACTTTTCCCTCGCAAAAGAACAATTTCTCGTAAAAGAAATTTAAACATCTTGTAGTTTCACTGGTTATGTTTTTAATTTGTATTACAAATGTCATCTCTTGTTTATGTATCTCCCCATCAATATACCAAGAATGACTCTCGTAGGAAGAACGACAGACCGTGATATAATTGTCGTATAATTGGCGCCAACACTTCCTTACCTTTTATGAAAATTTCGTTACCGAGAAAATTCCGGGATAGTTGGACCGACTCGAGTTCGATACAGTAAAACGTACACAAATCGTTCAATCCATTCTAGTTTAATTCGGAGAACAAATTTTAACACTGGGTACCAACTTTTGGAGCTGACTGTACCTGAGCTGACCTGATTTTAGAACTACATGCTTCTTTTCTCTGATTTGGAAACTTTTAAATTTGTGGTATTTCTATGACTGTTTAAGCTAATCCTAGGTAGATATATTGGGAACTTTTGCGTTTAGAAGTTAAGTGAATTATGCACAAAAGACGTACAAAGATAGAGAGGGTAAAACAGATAGGGGAAAGAGAGAATCCGTGAATTGAGCGGAGATTGTACTCTCTCCTTTTGCACACAATAGGGGAATGTGGTAAATTCTGGGAATTACCACAGAGAATTTCTGGGAAAAACGCATTTCCCCAACACCCACAAGTGATTAGTACTAGCTCTCTCTGATCTGCAAAAAGCATTATCCTTTTGGGTTTGGAGTTACAGTAGCTGGTAGTAGTAGTGGTAGTAGTAGAAAAGCAGGCATCACAGGGCGGATGTTATAGAGGGATCGAGATGGAGCGGTAGAATAGGGGACGAAGGAGAGAATCAGAAAACTCCCACTGAAACAATACAAAACAAACACTGAAAAGTTTTGAGCGTATATTTGTTTCGAGACGTGGTGTGTAGTGGTATGCGTGTGCGAGTCAACGTTGATGATCCCGGTAGTAAGCCAACTACTACTACTTCTACTGATAGTCCTTTTTTTACCTCCTTATCATATACACAGCGAATGACGTCAAAATCGCTATACACGACGGAGAGTCCAATTTGACTTTATAAGTTTTTATGGGGGGGAGGGAATGTGAGGATCTGTCTATTGTTTGGTTTCTGTTCGTGATCGTCGACCTGCCTCTCTCAGTCTTTCTCTTTGAAAATCCGTTTGCACCCACACTCAGCGTCGCCGTAGTTTTTGATGGCAATGCACCCCGTTTTCCAGAATGAGATTACCACTTGATAACGACAAGGTACTTAGCACACAGAACTGTATCTCAGTAACTGAACTTTACTGACATTAAGCTCCCCTTCCACTCCTTGTGTCTGTTTCCTGTCTTTCTCTTTTGATAATTCCGTACATGCTACAAAGAGGAGTCTGTTACCCATTGGAATCTTCGTTAGGTTCGCTATTAAGTTCACCGAAACAGAACTAACTATGTTGTATTTACTAAAGTAATAAAAGTCCTTATCGTTAAGTGGATGTTGGAGGTATTCAAAGATTCGAAATAACTACTGGTTCATCATCGTTAAGAAAACATTAGTCGTTATTGGAAAATCAGAGAAAAGAAGAAAGGAAATATTCTTCATTTTGAGAATACTTTACGATAAATCACTTTCCTTCTTGTCGATAACTGACTTGATGAAGCTCATTATCAGTAAAGAAACAAACTTATTCGGTAATAATAGCTAATTCAGCTAGTAATGATGAAGTTACGGCATTTTTGAAATCCTAGATGGCACCGCATTTGTCTCGAATATTTAGACAATGATCTGCGGAAACATTGCAACAAAGAGAGCAGAATTGTAGCTTTTTCTTACATGTTTTACAGAAAAACTTATATTTTATTCGCACTTGTAGTTATTTTAAGTATCGTGGGACTACTGAACTTCAGAAATTTATCTCGTGAGTCATGGCGGTTAGTTGAATCAATTATAAAGCAGGTTAGGCAGAAAGTATCAAGATGTTCAAATGCTGACGAATTGACTTAGGTAATCAGTTTGATCTTTTCAAGTCATGATGCTTACAGTCATGAATGCGGATATCCACACTCCACAGCGTGTCACCGCAATGTCATAAGTCAAGCAGTGTTCCGAACTCTTTTTTTTTTTTTTTCTTCAAGTGGTACTACTTCAGATTTTTACATATTTGGAACGGATATTATAACCGTTAATATAATTGGGAGATATAAGTGGAAACAGATGGCGTAAACATATTGTTTGTTGAGTTAGTAATATTGCAATCAATCTCGTTGGGCAACTCGATTCTCCATTTAGGACAGTTCCCTTGTAAATCAAGGGCGTAACTCCTAGTTCTTTTAATGGTTTCAAGCTACCTTTTAAAGCAGACTAGTTACTCTCGCGTCTAGTTGCTGTTCGCGTTTAATTGACAACCCCCCCCCCCCCCCCCATCTCTCACTCCCCTTTAATTACATACCTTTGACTCCCTTGGAGGCTTCTAGGGGCATTCTCTGGATAAGCCTTTGCCGTCCATGAACGTTAATTTACTTCTAACCTCACTGATGTAATTTCCCCATTTTACTTTCAACTAAATCGTGGAATAGTAATTACATATATGTGCTCTCCAGAACCGTCGCTTTCTTCCTTTTCGTTTTTAGTTAATGAGCTCCTTTGAGCGTATTCATTCTACCTTGTAATTATTCAAGAAAAGTATTCAGCTATGGTACATGTTACTTTCTGTTTATTGTTTTCTGTCTTTTAGTGTACAAAGTCTTTGTGCTGTTTTGGTTTTAGTAACAAATAACAACCGGTGAGAGTGTTTGCTTGTGTTATCCTATTTCGTTTATGCTGGACATATATAATGTGTCATATATATGTAGTTACTTCAGGCCCGGGAGTCACATATCTGCTTTTCTAGTAACGCGAGAATGTCAAACTGAGAATTAAAATGTTTATGTGTGTGTTTGTGTGTGAGGGAGCGTATGTTTGCTGTGGAAGAAAAACATTTCCCTAAAAAAAATAGTGAGAAGGATTTTTCTCTTTTCCATTTCAGACTTTTTGAACTCTATTTTGTGTATGTGTTAGTAAAGTATGCAAAACTGTCAGAGCCATCTGGTGTTGTGTGTTAAGATCAATGACGCTCTCTACCCCCACACACTCTCTCTCACTTGTGCACCCGGGTACTTCATCGCGCTTTGTCCCTTGATGCCCGGAACTTTTCGCTTGTACCACAGCCTTCTGGACCAGATATCCAAGCGTCATCTCTGTTCTCTCTCCCGAAGTCTCTGGGTTTCACTACCCCTATGTCTTTCTATATAGCAGTGTTTAGCAGTACCATATCCCATCCCAGTCTATATATATGTAGGCCTCCCTCCCTTCTGTTTGAGAGGGGAGAGGGGTTACAGCATATGAGCCTAAAAGAGGTATAAAGATGAAAATTCAAGAGCGCTGTTGACTTAACATAGATGAAATGTTCAAAGAGAGTGATATTTATTTAACAAAGAAACACAGAAAAAAGTGGGACTTCATTTAGCTAATTAAATTTTATTCATCACATTTTGATTCCTACAGCCTTCCCAATTTCACAACCCTCCTTCCTTCACTGTATAACCCCCAGCTAGTTATCAACCCTCTCTTGTGTATCCCCATTGTGTAACTGTGGCTCTTTAAACAATCAGTTCAATTCTCTTGGTTTGAGAATTCATTGTTGTTAAACTTCCTCAAAGTTTGAAGTGGGTGTGGGTGTGGGTGTAGGCTGGTGGATGTGCGTGTAGGTGGTGTTAGTGTCTATAACACTACACTACTTCGACATCTGAGGATTATATTGTCGTGTCTCGTATGGAAATTCTATGGGGATACGACAATTTCATTCTCACGCGTCGACTTATGCATTACGTTACAGATATTCTTACAGAAAGAGGTTTTTTTTTCGATTTTCACTTCTTCTCCTTCCCTCCTTCTATTTTCACCAAAAGCAAATATTTAATTAATTATCTATCTTTCTTTTTACTAATTTTCTTGCTTAACTTACCATAGGAGTACAAACGAATTATATTTCGTATTGAGATGTTTCATCCACCAGAAAGAAAGAGGGACAGGGGAGATAAGTACCAAATAAATTCAAATAAAGAAATAATCTTATAGTGCATGAGAGCTGTTTTTTTTTTAGAACTTTTCTTGTTTTCTTTATTCTCTTTCTCTGTGGAATCAAATTGTCAAATTTTCCCTCTCCTTGTCCTCTGCAATGTAAATAAAAAGAAACTCAATCAATTCGCCGCTTCCTCTTTGTTCCTCTCTTTTTCCCATCCGAGTTCAAATCTGTCTTTATTTCTAAGATTTGAGTTGAAATATAAGTAGTATTTTCAGAATCCATGTAAATATTTCCGAGAAGATTTATTTAAGAATAACTAGGTTTTATAGAGAGTATTTTTCTCTGTTTTCTGACTGACACTGAATTTCTTGACGCGAGATTGATGTAAAAAAGAATTGTTCAAATTACTGCTAGTGGTGCTTGTTATGAAGTTCTTTTGTAATTATTGAAATGACGTTACTATTAATAATAGACGAAATGTCATAAAACTTGAATAGTTAACACTTTCACAGAGTTTCGGAATTAAAAGATTTTTCACAAGGCCACCGTAAATCATGTCTAAATTTCGAGGACCTCAAAATGATGTTAGGTAGCCTATTCAGATTTTCTACGTATCCTACGCTATACCGCAACCCACACTTACTGAACCGTATTGCCAGGCAGCATATATGCTCAGGATAACTACATTCGTACTTCAGCTACGTTCAGTAATTTCGTTTTGCAGCAGAAAGCTGTTGGTAATATAAACAAAATGATCTGTCTATTGTCTACATTCGATAATTATTAATCAATATACAATTAACAAGGGTATGAGAAGAAAAATATTGGTCAGTTTAATTCATTGCGTAAATCAAAAAATAAAACAGTACTTCTGTTGTTGTTTTCTCTTTCCCTATTTTTGTACAATTCTGTTTCATTTATGAGATCTTAATTTGTTTCCGTAGAATCCTATTTAGAAGTATCGCACATACATTTGATACGGAAAGTACTTTATGCTTTAAGAGTTTTCCAACAACATCGTACTTAACCCATCTTCCGAGTTAAGTGAAACATGGTTGCGAAACTCTGTTAGATAAGAGATCCTCACGTTGAAGATGCTTGTTGGCCGAAAGCTTAACACCCATTTTGTTTGTTTGGTTAGTTCACTAGTAATTCTAATGCTGCCGAAATTCTAGGACATTCTTCATCTACTAGTGTTGTGGGGAAGTGTTTCAGAGATCATATTGGAAACGTGGTGAAACGAGTCGCTTTCAGGATAACACACTCTCACATACACTTTTCGATATTTTTTAAAAAAGAATCAAATTTGAGATAGTATCGATAACTGGTGGTATTCCCTAAACCATACTGTAATATTTTCGAAAGGAAAACTCGTTACTTGGTTTATTTTGTATGCAGGTATATAAGTAAAATAGATAAGACGTGGCTGTTTCATAACCGACGCTTAATTCGTGTGCTGTGGACAGCTGTTAGGAGCCGTTATTATCGTTGCGTAGAGTATGTAACCTGTAATGATTCCATATTCTCTTCTCTACGTAAAGAGCTCATTGGCTATATTTGCCTTAACCGTCTGAGCAGACCAGTTGGAAACGAAAAAAAAAGTTTTAAGAAAACTAACACAGTTTTGGTGGTGAGGCTTCCGAATTGGGTTATAACTTCTAACCTCCGGTACTAATGAAGTCTACTAATTGCAGCTAGTTACAAGCAACCACTGCGATCGTATGCTTTTACTACTGCTAAGTGGTGGTGTTGGGCTGACCGCTTTGATCTCATCATGTTACCCGTCATGCCCCGTCCTTTCCTCTCCAACACCCTGCATAACCGGGTGAAACGCTTCAAGACAACTTTTGCGTGCGAATTTCTATCTAATGTAAATTTTCTCTCCCTCTCTTTCTAGCGTTTGTTTACTTTTCTAGTTGTTTTTGATGAGCTAACGAGAAATAGGATAATTGCCTAGTTTCACTACCCCATCCACCACTTTTTTTTTTCATTTTTGAACTGGAAGAAACAGAATTAAAATGTTGTTCCTGTTACTTAGACGACATTTTGCATAATTAAGATATTCAAAACATAAATATAAATACATACTTATTGTTTTAACTGTATTCTTGCGACCATAAGCCACACATTCTTTCAAAAAAAAAATAGGATAAAAAATTGGGGGTGCGGCTTATATACGAGGAGGACAAAAGATACGTATACGACTACTACTAGGGGACTAAAATACATCGATAGCTATACGTGCATTGTTGTCCTATCACAGCAGATTCATTTAAGGCAAAACCAGAAATAAAATAAAGGTCAAATTGTTAAAATGAAGACCAGTGCTAAAATAAATGTCAAATTGTTGTGCCATTTTATTTTTGTTGTCGTATTCATAGTTTCTGGGCAAGTATGATAATAGTGTCTTCATTTTAGAGATGAGTTTTGTTCCTGTAATTGTCTGCTTCTTTTATGCAGACAAGCCGTTAATATATTGTTAGGTTAGTTGAAAAAGAAATTCAAAATCATGCGGCTTATACACGAAAATATTTTTACTTCTCAAACGGTGGGCTAGATGTAACGGTTGCAGCTTACACGTTATGGGTTACAAAAAAATTGACCCATGGATTTCTTAATTACGAGAATATGACATATTTTTGTGGTTTGTCTGCAGAGTGGCATAACGTTTTATATGACGGCTGGCTTGAGTAATGTAAATTTCATTGTAATAAATTTTAGTCTAATTTATTTTTTTTCCTTTTATACTATGACTCTATATTGCACAAACCATTTAGTCGATTTCTAAATGTTCAAGCATGGAATTAAAAAAAAAACTTGACATCATCCTTCAGATTTGAATCACCAAACAAAGCAGTCTAGAAGTCTTTAGCATCACCAGAAGTTGAATCTAGAAGAAACTGTAAACACTGAAGCTTTGAAGTTGGAAATATTTGCAAATATGATAAAATCTGGGTTATATCTTTGCTATTGGTAAATGTATCCACAAAATCGGAAACGCAACACGCGTTATAAAATATTGAGCAAATTAAAAATTGATAACACACAAACGCAAAGTCAGAGCTAATTATCATATTAACTACACGCTTCAAACGTGGAATGTAAACCAATGGAATTTAATATGTAAACCTTGATCTCATCAAGTAACGTGTGTTTAATTTACATTTTTGTATGCACAGCCTCTTTTGATTGATGTATTGACGATTTGAGATCCATACTCTGTGTAAATTATTAACAAAGAAATACTTTTTGTGGGTGGAGTGTCCTCTTCCGTTGATTCCGACAACAGTTCCACTAAGGAAAAAGTTTCCAGAGAGATGTGTCAAGTTTTTATCCGTAATTTGATAGTTCGAGTTGGAGGAGTGTCAAGGCATGAGGAACATTCTATATAGACAGAGAATTGGCCGTGCTGTGGTGGTGTAATAGACAAAACAGATTAGTTATTCGGAAGCAAACTGTACATTGAGCAAAGTAATTATCACGTTGAGGAACAAAACGGAAAGTAGCTTTTCTTGTTAAAATTCGAGGTATCTTATATTTAGCTATTAATTTATTCTTGACATCGAAATAAGTGAGTGAATATTTTTTTTTCGTGCTAAAGGTTACTAACATAGATCCTGATTTTTTTCTTCTTTAATAAATCCTTTCTTTTGCTATTTCTGTCTTCATATCTTTTTGTGTCTGCAGTGCGGCATTTCAACCCTCAGAAAGATATATTCACAAGTGGGACTTTTTTTTTTCTAATATAGAACATCCGTCCTTTCTCTGTGTGGGAATTTTATTTGCTTTTAATCCCATGTATATGTATATATAACGGTGGAGAAACCTAAGTACCTTGTCTCTGCCTTTGTACCTCAGCTATTGTTGCAATGAGAGATTTCTTCCTTTTGTAGTCGTTTCTAAGGTAACAGTTGGTCAAGTACCTACTATAAAAGTGCTTTGTCTGCATCCATGAGTGTGTGTTACTGTGTGCCCGTTCTGAGATGAAGAGCAAAGGAATATTCTACTCTGTGATAAAAGTGCCATGGGAACGTCTTAACTTCTTGTTCTTCGTTGAGTGTTATATAGCTTGGAGGTTGAAATGGTTGAGAGGTCTTTCCGTAGTTCATATGGCGTCAGATCAAGTGTTAATCTTAGTAAATATTAATATACTACGGGGAATTGAATTTTATTTATGGCCTTTATACGTCTAAGGCTCAGACCGGAATAGGCGAGGAGAAACCCGGAAAAGGAGAGGAGAAATGATTCGGGAAGGTGTCGGACATGGCCTATGTTGAAGGTGCCATCCCGGCGTTTGCCTGGTGTGACTGAGGAAAAACCCTGGATAAACCTCGGTCAAGGTGGTCGGCCGCTGGGATCGAACCCACGACCTCCCGAATGCTACACCAACGCTCTACCACTGAGCTACGGGGCTCGGTATCTACTACTACTACGGAGAGAGAGAGAGAGAGAGAGAAGGGATTTTTGTTTTTCCTCTGCCATTTTTCCCCCGAAAAGAGGATCTATTGAGTATATAGTACTCATTCTTACCAAGGAGTTTGTTTGTTTTTCATCTCGAGACATAAATTTGTAATAATAGAAATGATTTGGTGACCAGAAATATGAAGCGTATATCTGTTTATTTTTGTTAGAGATATTTTCTCAAACATTTCAATTAATGCATTTTTTTTTTTTAATAATTCAATTAATGTTTCGTAATATCCCATACATGTTTTCTTTAGCAGATGTTTCGCCTGGAGGGATTTTTACCTTGTTATTTGTTTATCTATATTCTGCCTTGTATTTATTTTCACTTCGTCTGGTATTGAATTCCAGTATAAAAGTTTTATTAGGATATTTTTTTAGTAGTTCGTAAGGAATGTGATACAGCCACATGAAATTAAATTACATTGGAGCCATCTGTACTTCTGTGCGAAACTAAAATATTTTTCAGACGTCCGGACTCTTGATATATATACTAAAATGCAGCCACATACAAAGACGTAACCTAGAAAGGATTTTTCGTTAATAATCACAGCACATATTTTTTCATAGTTCACTCCCACCCTTATTTCATTTCCGTAGAAGCAACGATGTCAGTGCCAAAATATTAACGCGAATTTCACAAATTTTAACATTATTTGCTATCCAAACTAATTGGACTGTGTGCTCTAGCGTGAAGTTCGTTTACGGTATTGTCTGTTGTGAAATGACGAACTGGCAGTAGGTGTCGAGGGAACGGAGAGGAACGAAGAAGTTAACCCTGGAATAAGCCACAATATTTCCTTTGGGATAAAAATAACAATAAGGAAATTTATATGTATGTATTTTTCACAATCGGGGGAGGTTATGTTATGCTCGTACAAAATAGTGAAGACGTATCTAATATGGAATGTTTTAAATATTTTGTAAAGTCACAGAAAACATTTTCCTATCTCTCGTTTGTAATTGAAATTTTTAGACTGGACTACGTTAATAACATTACAGAAGCCAGAAAGTTTTGTTTTTCATGCTCTTTATTTTATTTTCTTAAGCTAATGAAATGTAATGAAACTTGAAGGCTTTGTCCTTATTCCGTTCTTAGTGTATTCTCCGATTGTTTGCTTAATTTTTGTAGTGCGAAGGAAGCGAAAAAGAAAGTTCCTATGTTCTTATTCTCAGCAAGGGAATGTTTGTCTTTTATGAGACATCTTTAATGTGATGTCTGATGAGAAGTTAGATATTCTGAATACGAATGTTATCTTTGTGTGTTTAAGAGTAGCATAAAGGAACAGTGAAGTACAGAGTGCAAATATTGTACTAGCTTGAAATAATGAAATTACATAATTTTCACAACCACTGTTTTGTTTTACCTTCTTGTTCGGTATACAAATTTCGTAATCATTGTCTTTTTAATTTCACGTTACTGTCGTTACATTTTCGACCAATCACGGTCAATTTGTTATTGCTCTTTTTGAGATTACAATTGACCAGTCATAGAGGGCTTGTACCTTATCAGTAATGTACCTAGGTTCACGAAAGTTCACTGATCAACTCACTTATCGAAAACAACAAATATAATTGGCGTCTCAGCGAGGACAAAATTTATTGTGTTGGTTAAGCTGAGCCACTATATCAGGATGTGACTAATATCTGTTTAATTTTCTGGTTAATATTGTGTCCTCAACCAATCCCTTCAAAACTGAACAACATTCCGATATATGATGAACGGTATAGGATATAAATATAAGATGATCGTTAATATTTATAAAAAATATTAGACTCAAAATGAGCCGCGTGTGGTGTATACAGCATACTACTTCAGAGAAGCAGAATACTAAGCAACAACAAGAAAACCCCAGTAACTAAGCAACAAAATCCTATTCTCTAGTTTTGCTTCTGTTTTCTCTAGACGTATCCTAGAATTTTCCACTTCTTGAGCTGCAAAATGAAAAGTCAAATGCCTTGCGTATAACGCTTGATGAAAGGGACGAGCCTGGACGGGTTAGAGGGGAGGGACACAAGGACAAACTCTGTACGAGTTTCTCGCTTATTCTGGTCTCTTTCTCTCGGTCTCTTTCCTCTTCGTGTGCTTGCATCGAAATTGTGAGGTTTTTTTTTATTTCTGTTCGAATAAGAGGCTGTGGAGACCAAGAGAGAAGGAGCGAATGAGAGAGAGAAACAAGAGAGCAAACAGATTGCAGCCTTCATTAATTAATGTTGTTGTTGTTGTTTGTAGCCGTCCGTCGAGAGTTTCGTTAGAAAACTTTTCCGTCCTCTGTTGTGGGTTATGGTTTCTGTATGTATTTTTTTCTTCTTTCATTTCATGTACAGTGTGTGTTAGTTTCAGTCAAATGAAGCTACCGTATGTTATTTGACTTCCCTATTTTCTCTTGTGCACTGCAATATAGTAGAATGTCATCGTATTATATGTTGTCCTTTTAATGTTTGTGGGTATTAGTTTCTTATTTTAAATAATTAATTTATGTAGATTTTTTTTGTTTGATTACAAAAGGTTATTATTATTAGGAGATGTTTGCAGAAGAAAAGTATTGATATTATTGTAAGATTTCTATTTCCCATTCAGTAACTATTTTGAAGTGGTGCTTATATTAAATTTAAGTACTGATTTATACAAATTTAATTTTAGTTACTGCCCAGCTATCTATGAAAGCCAGTCAGAAGTTGTTTAATGTTCCTCATTAGCAACAGAAAAAAAATCAAATTAATTTAAGCATATAACTCATTTTGAAATAAAAACTCGATATTTTGGAAGGCGATGGTTTTAAAATATTTTTTTCCAGTGATAATAAAATATCTGGAAATTTTACATCGTCTAATAAATGTTTTAAAACTTGTTTAAAGTATATTCAGGGTGTTTTATTCACGCTAATTGTACTATAATATCCATGGAGATCTTTGTTTCGCATATGACACACTACCTATGTTCTTAAAATTATTCACACCTGAGAGAGCCTGACCGAGACGATAAATATTAAAATGACAGTCTAAATCAACTCTACGCTGCAGTGACAAATTTTGTTTAGTATTTTAAACAATACTGGAGCGATGCGACACGGTACAACGATCATATGTACCTGAGCCAGTTAAAATCGTGCCATCTCTTTCAATTACAACAGAAGTGGTTACTCTGTCATTGACGGTTGAACCAATTCGAATTAAAAAAACAAATCTGGAATTTCTAAACCACACTCTACTTCGATAGCCACTAATTTTTAGTTGTTTTTCTTTTCACTTATTTTTTTCTGAACTTTTCCTTCTTTCTTTCTTTGAATTGCATCCATTAAAATATTAGATCGATAGAAATTACTATTTTTTTCAGGGCTAAAAATGTACACTCTGGGTCATAAATAATGGCCGAAGGAAAATATTTCTGTGTTTAAAATGTGTACTATTTGGCAACATCGGAGAATGGTGATTTGTTGTTGTTATATTATGCAACGTATCAGGCTTCCAAAGTACACCCATCAGCGATTCTATGAATCAGATTGTACAACGGTAATTTTATGATAAATTACTCTCGTGATCTTTTATGTTTGAATTACAAATACATGCTTTATGCGTTCCAAATGTTAATATTACTCGTGCCTCTTGATATGGTGATAGTTTACGTGTTTGGCGTGCGCGTTGAGAACTTTTATACCTGGAATTAATTTCCATGCAAGCCTCCCTCTGTCTCTCTCTCTCTCTCATGCATCCATATATGTGGAAAACACAGATTATGTTCCACGCACTTTCGTATGCACAGCTGCTCTTTTTTTTAACATCCTTTGTGCATATATTCTGTCGGAGTTTGATGCAAAATGACGATAATTACATATGTATGTATCGGAGTGACATGTCACGCATGTTGTGCCAATGTGTAGCTTGTATATTTTTTATTTGCAGTTTTTGTTGCATTAGCTTAGAGCTTCTCTATATTCGATCTAATATGCATAAGCCTAAAGGGTAGAATTGAAAAGCTGCTAGCAAATGGATCATGTGTTATATCCATATGTGCATTTGCAACATGTTTCATGGCGAGAGTCCATGCTTTAATATGTTCTTTGTAACTTTAAGCTCAGTTCCTGATTTATAATTTTATTTTTAAAGGAATAAATTAAAAGTAAATAACTTGTATTTAATATTTGTCTAAACAAATCGGTGTCACATTTCAAACAATTCTCATAAAATGGTTATCAAACCAATTTAAAACGTCATTTCGAACTTTTTTTTTTAACTACTCTGGGGAATTTTGTAATGTTTTATTTTAAAACTGTGCCTGATTTGATTTATTACTCGAGAGTAAAAATAAAAACGTATTGGGTATTTTATTTTTACTGCATGTGCTCGGAGGAAATATATACATTTTATTTATGTATCGACGATATGCTTGTGAATGTTTGAAAAATTGAATAATGGAGGGAGTACGGAGCCTATTTTCTAGTATGTTGTCATGAGTGTGTCAAACATATGACACAAATGTTTGCACAGTTGTAGAATTCGTTTTCGCATGAGATTTGAGTACCGCTCTCGCAAATAGTTATAAACTTGTCTAACTTTAGAAGTAGACACATTCCAGGTAGATATGTTCGCCATTTACATATTAAAATATTCACTTTTCAAATTCCCAAGTTATGCCATATTCTCTTGAATACTTGAAGATTTTTGTTTTATTTGTTTACCATCTCATAATGA
>JAGDQP010042926.1:0-16384 GCA_022664845.1 Lepisma saccharinum
TTTAAATGTGAAGGATATAGACTTCAATCTGCCATCTAAATTCTGTGTAATGTTAAATTTGGCATAGAACTTGAGCATATGGAGTTGAAGTAATCGCAGACGTTCTCATTTGTAAATCTTTCTGTAATTAATGCCTTACTTAGTGCTGTATTTTTGCATACTCTGCTGTTCTCAGCACTTAAATAAACTATTACTACTATTATTATTTTGTTTTATATTATCACAGTTTCCTTTTTTGGTTTATTTGCATAGGTGAGACAATGGAAGTCATAGAGTAACAAAGGACACCCTAAACTTTTATACGAAAGGTATATGTACAACTTAAACAGAATCCGAAAAAATTGATCCAAGTATTGGGTATGTGTTAATAGGTACCATACAGTCAATTCGTGCAGAGATAGCTTAACAACCAATCCTAATAATATAGTCTTCACACCCCTATTCTTGCATTCAAAGTGTTGCAGATGTTGAGGTTGAGAAAAGTAATCCAAATGCAAAAACGGGCGAGGGAGGAGCTAAAATGAATACAAAAGATTTCCGAAAACAAATTTCAAAATGCAAAAGATTTTGTTACCAGTTTGTCAGGTTTCAATAGGTACCAATCGAGCATGTACAGGACAAGAGGAAAGGCTCTTGGAGTTCCAGCGGCGGATGTTCGATTTCCAGAAGACTTACTCCCTTTAGATACAGACGACAGTTTTCTACTTTTCGATAACAATTCTTCTGAAAATGGGAGGATTATTGGCTTCGGGAGCAAAGTGGGTTAGGAGAGCTAAATCGTTAGTGAAATTACAATAGGCGATGGAACATTTAAAAGCAGCCCAAAACATTTTGTCAGCTATATGCACTACATGCTGATGTCGTGGGGTTGGTGAGACCAGCACTGTATTGCCTTATGGAGAACCAAAAAATGGAAAATTATTTACAGTTGTTTTCACTTGCTACATCTTATATTCCTAGTTGGGAACCGAAAATTTTCAAGGTCGACTTTGAAGCACCTGTAATCCAAGCTTTTAGAGAAGTCTTTTTCGTATGTAAAATTTAAGGCTGCAACTTCCATTTTAACCAGTGTCTATGGAGAAAACTGCAAGAGCTAAGAATGACGAATATGTACAAAGACAACGACGAAGTGAGACAGCACATCAGAAAGGTGCCGCAAGAATATGTAAATGATGGTTGGATGAAAATAATGGAAACATGTCCAATGATAGATTGCGTTCAACACTTTAATGACTATTTTGTAGAACAATGGTTTGAAAACGAGGAATTGCTATGGACAACGCCACAGTACAACTAATGCGGCTGAAGAGTGGCATTATCGTCTAAATCGGAAAATTGGAAAATCTCACCCCAATGCAGTTAAATTGGTAAAAATCTTAAAAGAAGACTCACAATTATATTACATTTTGCAGTTGCAAACTGAAAACCACGTGAATATTAAACGGTGGAAAACCAGATATATAAAGCTTGACATGAGAATTTACAATGCTCTCAGCAAAAATTTGAGGAAGACAATAACTTATATAAGTTAAGTAGCTTAGTTACAAACATGGCCAGGTTCACTTTGCAAAATTTTTCAGGAGCGTGCAAAAACCGTTTACTATAGATAAAAAGCATTAATGTTGCTATTTTTTTATTTGGATACCAATATGTAATTAAAATTGAATATGTAACAGAAGTGATACATTATGTTAAACGTTTATTCGTTATTTACAAAACAAAATTGAACCTGGCCGGGTTTGTAACCAAGGTGTAGACGTGGCCATCTTTGTAACAATAACTGCAGACATGAAACTATGTAAGTGATTCCTTGAAGTTTTTTTTTTCAAAAGATAATACACTTAATAAAACACATTTTAATTACAAGTTTTTTGTGTTACATTGTTAGCACATTTTTTTACTTTTCTATTGAAAAATCGTTAATTGACAATTTCCAGAACTTCACCGTACTCATTGTCATAGTTGGTTGCACATTCAGAAAGATCGTCTTCCTCGTTTTCTTGTGATTGAGCGTGATAGGCTGAATACTGTGTTGTGATTGGCTACACTGAACCTGGCCTTGTTTGAAACTAAACGCTTGTAGTGCGTTTTTTCTCACAACTTTCGAAAATGGACCTTGATCGTTCTTCCCGTGTACCCTTCAAATGCATTTTTAACACATCTCTGGCCGTTTTTGTAATGAAAGAGATTTAGTATTGCGTAGAGGGTGACACCATCTGACGGAAACAATTTCTAACTCACTTTGTGAAAAAAAATCGACCTGGCCGTGTTTCTAACTGGGCTACTCAGTTGCTGAAGTGCTTGGGGCTTGACTGACCATGTTTAACTTTGTATAACACTTGACAATAATATTAGTAATATTAAGATTTGCTAAGAAATAGTGACAATAGCTATATTCGATATTATATATTGATTTATTTTCTGACATGCATCGTCTGCAGACTCATCAGCACAACTTGCAACTGAAGAGATTGACAAGGCTCCTTTTGGAACCGCTTAATTGAATAGATTGAACGAGATGTTATTTTTGCTTCATTTCGTTTTCTCTATTCCTTTGTGGCAAGTTGTCACAATATCGGCCTGTGAAGAAGGCAAAGAAACATCCTGGCAGAAAGTGCATGTGACTTTCTATTGGGTATTGAGATGAAAACTTATTTGAAGGGTGTGAGGTAAAATCATGGTAATCCACAAATGTTTCTTTTTTTTTTTAGTTATTCAGCACCCGATGGAAAGGAATCATACCGCGTCGTTTAATGTTGTCCGACTTCAAATTGTGCTCCAGAGATGGCAGCAATATTTACTTATGGTAAATTGTAACATTTTGGGATTCATAAGATGGTAACCAACAATTAAGATGGCGGGAAACGAGGAGCAGTATACCAGCTTGCCACTAAAAAGGAAAAAAATTTGTAAATTAAACATTTCTTACAGCGAGTTCAGTGAAAAGATTTATTCTTGAGTGGCTTAGGTAGCGAATATTATAGTATAAAAAATAAAACATGGTAACCCACACAGCAGCATGAAAAATAGAAATTCGTTATTTTGATTTGGTACAATTATTTTAAGCCTTTATGTATAGCTTTACGTGAACAATAAGCTTTCAGCCAATGAAAATGACTTGTGCAGCAGTAAAAATCGAATTTCTTACAAGTTTAACATTGTGGGTTACCATGTTCTTGCCTCACACCCTTCATTTATGAGTTAGGGTTAAACAATACTATTTCAGAGTAAATTATTCATTATAACGTTAAATTAAACACTTGAAGGTTTTCAAGTAAATGCTTCTAGATTGTTACTGAAGGTTCGTTCTGGGATAAATCAAAGCACACCATAGGATTGCCATCAAGGGGCGTTTCGGGATCAGATTTTCAATATTTTCATGGAGGGGTATACTTCATTTCATTGATTTTAATATCACTAATTGGAATTTTGTTATTATATATACTATTTTACACCCGAGTTGTAGGGTCTAACCTATTCGCGATATGATCAAGCTTTGTCTCATTTAGTGAATATCAATAGAATAATGCTGACGTTCTCGTATTGCGACATTCTAAAATTGCGACGTTCATAATTACTGCTTATTAATACGAATAGAAGAAATCAAAGTATTTGTATACCCAATATGCAAATTAAGAAATGATATATACCTATCTGTTTCTATGATATAACTTGTGAAATAATTTACATGTATATTTAAACTTAATCTTCCTTTTCCACGGCGGCGGGTGGCCAGTTGAACATTTCCCTAACACTATCCGTCTCACTAATTTTATTATAACTAAGATATAGTGTATATAAATTCAGTGTAAAATATTTGTTGCGATATTGTTTACTTATTTTTTCTATGGTATTTTACATACGTCAGGATTAAATTACTCCATATATTATTAATCTGGTTTCTCTCCACTTAATAAAACGATATGCATCAGTTCCAACAAACATTTATTATCCAATCATAAATGTAATTCAGTGTATTCTTGCTAACAACAGCAAACTATACATAATTTCTCAGAAATTATAAACGTATTCCATGCGAATAAGGGAGTTGATGTCCAGGTAAATGTTGATTAAGGTTAATGCCAAGCAACGATCTCCAACAAAAGATGGTAGCACTACCTCCGTATATGTCTAATGTATTTTCATCGTTGCACGAAATTTTAATGCTGCTCCTACAAATTCAAGCCTAGAGAGTTCTAACTTTCAGTGAAGATAGTTCATAACCAATTCGAGAGTTCAATCAATGCCATTTTTTTATTTTCGTTTTTCTTCATTGTTAAAATTGCTTGATTGTTGTTGTGAATATCAAAACCTATAACAATGAAGCTCTTTCAACAATGAAAAAAAAACGAAAATAAAAAATCGGCATTGATCGAACTCTTGAATTGTTTACGAACTTCCATCCTGAAAATTTAAAGTCTCTATAAGTTTGAATTTGTTAGGGCAGCACTGAAATTTCGTGAAACGATAAATATACATTAGACATATACGGAGGTAATGCTGCCATCTTTTGTTGGAGATCGTTGGTTTACCGAATTTCACAGACACGAGAAACACCAGTTCCAGCGAACGTGTATCAAACACCTGTAACCCTACGACTAATTGACGCGCTACTTAACACACAACAATCTCCCCCCACCCAAATTAAAAATTGTTTCTCCAAATGGAGGAAAAACATTATACAGAACTCAAATATGTTCATGAATTGATTTTAATTATGTTATAACGTAGTCTATTGGTGACTCATTTACTTCTTAGCTATTGTAGTATATCTTTAAAAAAAAAGGACATGTGTTCTAATATTCAAAAATAAAAGTTGCAGTTTGAAAGAACACTATAATGAGCGGTTTTGAGAGATATAGTAATTGT
Source organism: Lepisma saccharinum (assembly GCA_022664845.1). Classification (NCBI taxonomy): domain Eukaryota; kingdom Metazoa; phylum Arthropoda; class Insecta; order Zygentoma; family Lepismatidae; genus Lepisma; species Lepisma saccharinum. The sequence goes on from JAGDQP010042926.1 coordinate 4,870, forward strand.
GATTCTCTTCTTACCGGAACTGGAGAAACAAATTACATCTTACTCATAATCAAATATAAGAGTTTATAATACAGTATGATGAAGTGGTGAAAGAATTAAGTGATTATCATTGCAGATCTGTTTCCTCGTGTTACGTTCACAAGAGAATGGGTTATGATTAAACAAATCGAATCCCTTCCTCTACTGTACTGCACATTCATCTGTATGAAGACTGGACAACCGTAGTCCAAGTGGTAGTGTAGCGGACTTCGGATAGCCAATGGGAAGGCACGCGGGTTCAAACCCCGCGGCCGACCATCCTGACTTGGATTTCCCACGGTTTACCTCAGTTTCACCAAGGGAATGCCGGAATGATACTTAAGTAAGGCCCTGTTCGATACCTTCATCATTCTATACCTACCCCAGTCGGAGCCGAAGATGCCAAAAGGCCATAAATATATTCAATTCAAGGCTGGACTGCTAACATATCAACTTCAACTTCTGTTCAATTTCAGTTGATAACCTTTAATAAAGATCAATTCCAACTTGTACATGTAGAGCAGGTTACTTTCCTTCATCCTTGGACGTTTATATTAGCAATAACCTAAACAAAGGTAAAAATTGAAATAAAAACACAAGGAATGCACAATCGTTACAATTCCTAATATGGCGGCTGTGACCCATTTTGTATTTGTGTGATATTAAATCTGTTGTGTGCCGTACTCTACTCTCGAAATACGTGTGGTCTATAGTACGTTGTCAGAATCAAATTGATGATACTAAAATGTATAATACAATTTTATAAAGTTAATTATTTCTTCAGCCAGAGTTGGCAGCTTTGTATCTAATTTTAAGCCACCCGTAGATATTGATTGGTTTAACAATAAATTGTATTGAGTCAATTTCCAACAGATTATCACATCTGCAGTTTGCCATTTTCATAATAGGAGATGCACCAAACAAAAATTAACGTATTTGCAAATACATAATCCTCTTAAAGACATTAGGAACTTGAGAACTGAATTCTTTTGTTCTCTGGAGGGGACGGTACTACATTGTGCTGCAAAATATACATACAGTAAATGCAAATCGATATAGTGATAATAAATCCCAGTATTATTGAAGCAGACGGCAGTACTCGTCTGTGTTCAAATATCCAGTTGTGGAACAGATATTGTTTAATATGTGTTAGTTATTCCAGAATATGCAAAATAGAAGTCACTGGATTTCATATATTAAATTAATTATTTAGTTTTACTTGTTCTAATTTAATTTAAAACATCGAACTAGTTAATATTAACTACACATTCTGTAAATTATGCCACAATGTTTAACATTTTATAATATTTTAAACAGGGTCATTTATATCCTTGAGTAACAGTACAATTATGACATGATGTCCCAAATAATTGTCATTTATTTATGGTTATAGTATACTATGCACTCTCGGTTACTATGTATTCTACGCCAAATAGCTTTACCTCTTCGTTCAGCGGTTTATTTGTTCGTTAAATAGAAGAGAGAAAATGACGTCCAATCACGGATGTTAATTCCTTTCAAGTACAGAGCTGAAATCGGGTCACTTTTGGTGGCTTGGTGATCCAGCCCGACCGAACCCGAACATAGGTGAACCGGTCCGAAGCTTGATCCTATTGACCAGGTCTGGGAAACATAATTAACCTGGAATTTGGTGTCGTATTTCTCGTGCTCCGCGGTAACATCTCCAGTCCTGGTCACCCATAAAAAAGCACTGTCCAAATGCAAGGTAATAATTAAAGTCTCTGTTTTGTCTTCAGAGTTAGCGGGTCTAAACCGGGTCAGGCCGGGTTTGAAGACTCGACCCCGTCGAAAACTTGATCTGAATGACTCAATTGACATGGTGACCGTTTCATTTCTATTCAAGTCAAATGACACTGACGAATTTTGAATTTACTTATGGCCCTTTGGCACAGACCAGAAAGGGCAGGGTAGAGGATGTTGACGGTTTCCGTCAGGTCGTTACTTAAGGTGCTATCCCGTCATTCTACTGGTGAAACTGACCCTGGCAGTCCGTTAGAAACCACATGCCTACTTATTCCTAATCCGAAGTTCGTTAACGACGTTACCGCTGGATCATAAGAGGTGGATAAATAACAGGACGAATAAGATACAAAACGTATACATATTCTAAATATACATTGAAGTACGCTTTCCCTAGGTAATACGTAAGTAGGGTCACCTGGAAAAATATTTTTTGTGTTAAACAAGATCTAATCTTTTTTAGAATTTTTTATATTACAAAAACATTTTATAAAATAATAATTAAATATTTTTTCTTAGAGTAATTTCCTTGCTTAAGTCTACACTCACCACCTTTGCAAAAGTACACTCACAGATAGCCCATTGTTCACTCGTTCAACTGTATCAGACTAAGTCACAATTCAATTCGCTCTGCTATTTATTGACTTTGTCAACCAATTTTTCCCTAGTGTATAAATTTCTCACTACATATAAAAATATAATAACAAACTTTGAATGTAAGGACAGCATTTGGTTAATTTTGATGGTGAAAAATACACTGCATTTATAAACTTGCACTAAAAAAGTTTTTCTTTCCTTCTAAATTTAAATATACACCAGGACTGGTATTCGTATAGGGACAAAACGTCTCACACACGTTTCGTATGTTTTATTTAGCCATTCAAACCAACAAACATCTAATATTAGGCTGAATTCTACTTTAAACAGTATTTTGTATTTACCCATGCAGCTGGAAAACATCTCACATGCCATCCGAAGGTAACCAACACTACAGGGTCCGAATATACTACAGCCACGGTGAGTAATAGGCATATTCAAGGTTTTCTGGCGCTAGATGAGTTTCGTTACAGTGGAAGCCTTGTGTAATCTCTGCTTTACCGACCCGAACAGCCATATTATGAAGGCGAGAGAAGTTCTGCGAATTTCTCAATTTTGAGACCAAAGAGGCAATCAAAACCACGCACAGGAAAGCAAGCAATGTTCTTCGTCCTTTTCTCCTTAAAATACATGCCGACTCCATGTTGTCGGCAAGCATGGAATACAGACTTTTTTTAATTAATTAGGCTGTTACATGTGTTTTTACTTAAACAAACAGCAACTTACGAGGTGGCCTACTCACTTTTTACCCTATAAATTCCCCAATTAATTCTTTTCTGCCTGAATTACGCTAAAATAAGACCCTTCGTAGTAACAAAAGCACAAACTAACCTCAAAACATGCGTCCAAAGACGTCTCGCACATGTTTCGTATGTTTTATTTAGCCAATCAAAGCAGCAAACATCTAATACTAAGGCGAATTCAACTTAAATCAGTATTTGTGCCTCTTATTTACCTATTCACCGAAATACCATCCAAAGGTAACAAATCCCATATTTTGTACAAACACTACAGGGGCATTCACTACATGTCCTGGTGCCAGACGAGTTTAGTTACAGTGGAACCCCTGTGTAATCTCTGATTCACCGACCCGAACAGCCATATCACGGAAGCGAGTTTCTCAATTCTGAACCACCAAAGTTCAATGTTCTTCAAATGTAATTTTAATATTCGACCGACTCGTATACAAAAGAAAAAATATAGTACATTCATAACTACTGAATTATAAGAGCAGGAATAGCGTGGAATTACTCCTCCAGCACCACGTCGGGTCTGTATAATAGCGCTAAGAGGCTGTACCACACTTGTGTGTAATTGCTTACATGAGTTCTGCGAGTCTTATGAATATAGTAACTATCACAATTACCCCGCTTTCCTGCAGAATGGCGAATATATGGACAGTTAGACGCATTCAAGGTTTTGTGAATTTAGCTAGAGACGCGTGTAGACTAAGGTGGAAGCAAACATTTCTCAATTACAACCGCCATATCTTGGAAGCATCACCGACCCAAATAACATATAATTTGCGAGTTTCATAGTTCTGGGACCAAAAGAGCAACATTTGAACCGCTATATTTTCGAAACCGTAGGCGGTTGAGAAATACAAATATCACATTCTGCATGAGCGACCCAAATAACATATAATTTCTAAGTTTCTCAATTCTACGTCTAAAATGTTAAAATTCGACAAATTCAAACCGCCATATCTTGGAAGCGACAATTGGTAGAGAGAAGAAAATTTGACATTCTGCATCACCGACCCAAATAACATAATCTGCGAGTTTCTCAATTCTGCGTCTAAACTGTCAGAATTCGAACCATCATATTTTAAATGCTATATAGAAGTTATTTTCAAATTCAACATTATCGTAAAAAATAACATAATTTAAAGTTTTCATAGTTATTGGCCCAAAAATTCGAAAATTCGAACCGCCATATCTCAAAACGACACATGTAAAAAAATGCAGTTTTCATATTTGACATTCCTACGACTAAAATACACTGCATTATAAGTCTCATTATTCTACGACCACGGGGGCGAAGTTAGCAAACAAACTTCAAATTATACCTTTGACTTCGAGGCCACCACTTTTTCACAAATAGTGTTCAGTGCCCTGATACCAAATGTGAAAACAGAATCTCAATATGTCCCACCGTTTACGAGATATACACGGTTAAATATTTGACCTTTGACCTCGAGGTCACCAATTTTTTCGCAAATAGTATTCAATACCCTCATACCAAATGTGAAAACAGAATCTCAATATGTGTCACCATTTACGAGATACAGGTATATATACACAGTTAAATATTTGACCTTTGAAATCGAGGTCGCCAATTTTTTCGCAAATAATTTTCGATGCCCTCATACCAAATGTGAAAACAGAATCTCAATATCCCTAGCCGTTTACGAGATATTTTACCTTTGACTAGGTTGTAGAGTGTGGTATAGAAACTGACATCAGATCTCTGCTATGTTAAGTAGTGGTTGAAAAAGAGTTTCGTACCCTCTGCTATGCTAAATAGGACTGAAAATGGTTCGTAGCATTTTATGAAATCTAACCACAACAAATGCGACTCGGAGGGGACGCCTGTGCTGTCTATGTTAAATAGGGGATGGAAAAGAGCTTCGTAGCCTTTTATGGAATCTCTGCTATGCTAAATAGGGCTTTAAAATGGTTCGTAACCTTTTATGGAATCTCTGCTTGGTTAAATAGCCTAAATTCCTGTGTATCGTGCGTTGGTATAAGGGCTAGGTAATCTCTGCTATATTAAATAGTGTATTCCTTATGGGTTGTAAAAGAAAACAAGTTCAATTATCCGTTAGGGGTTAGAAAAGATGCCATACTCTTTTATCAAATGTAAGGGGTGAAAAAAGGGCTCATACTCTTTTACAAAATAATGCTATTTTTTACTGTTAAAAACAAGGATCATAAAAGAGAATAAAAAGTAACTAAATCTAATTTGAAAAAGTAAGTAAATCTGGTTACAAATCTTTCGCCAGGTTTCCCTACCCTACTTATGTAATATTTTTTCTAGATAGTACACTATGATACACCATTCAGCCTTTCCCCCCTTTGTAATACCAAAAATCACTTACAAAAATCTCTTTTTAAAATTCATTAAAACACTTAATTTCCATAATCCAATTTTAATACAGTAGTAAAATACACAATTCCGTAACAATTCTTTTGTACAATGCGCACTCAATTAATGAACATTTGCCAATAAAGAAACATTTTTCCATACGAACAAAGAACTGTGTAGCAAAACAAGTACAAGCATTAATCCGTTTTATTGTTTCAGGCATCAAAATTGTTGTTGATTACTACGCAAAATGTATCCTTCTGTTTTAATATGGGCGGGGCATAAATGTCTCCCAATTTTTAAACATCTATCTTGAGAAAAAAATAAGCAACGGAGGAAAATGAGACATCTACGTATTTATTAAGGAAAGCATTTCTTTTACGAACAAGCAATCAGATTGTCAGTAAATAATAATTTTCACTACAATTTTTAGTGAAAAAATCACTGGCCATTTTTTCGACAGTATTTACACGTGCTCAACATCAAGCATGAGCATCAAAGTCTTAAAGAAAACATCTTTAAGATAGCAGGCACCATTTCTTGAATTCTCTCGTAGTCCTGTGAGCAGGGATTTTGCCAGAATTTTCAGTTTGAGATGGATGAAAAATTAAAATGGGAGGGTGTAAGTGGATTTTTGTTAAGGATTTATATGGTAAAACCCTTATAAAAAGATTTAAGTTGGTGGTCTGCACTCAAGAATTTGGGAAGATGACACCCCCACAGTAAGAAGAAACTGGTAGAATCACTACTTGTCGGGCTACTTAAGGTGCTCTGGTACTTTATACTCCCTCGAACGTTAGCCCATTTAAAAAGCATTGCAAGTTTTTTAAAATATTTTTCTTCCTTATTTATAATGTTTCAATCTTCAAATTTTACCCACATCTAGAGGAGATACATATCTATGAATTTTATGTATCACAATTTCAACATACTTAATAAATTAGTGTCTTTTTTTTTTACTTTGAGAAAGAAGCAAAGTTGCATTGCGACCATTCCATCTGCATACCTGCTGTTGAAATGTTGACAATGGTGGATGACTCATCAATGTTCCTCCCTGCTTGCTTCTAGCGATACGATCACTCCCCCTCTTTAAAAATTTGTGTAATTCTTTAGTTGTTTCGTTTTACTTACGTGGATAGCAGCGAGAATATTTTGAATGGAAAAAGAAAACGAAAAGCTCGTTATTCTTGCCGACCCAAGAAAAAGATTCGTAAGGGATTTTGGCTTCAGAAACATAAGAAACAAGAAGAAAGCAGCAGTGGAAAGTAAGTACTGTGTAGCTATAATTATTTTAAATATATTCAAAGAAACTACTAAAGATATAGAAAGCCGTTTGAGAAATGAACCAGAAAGCTCAAACAAACATACTCACTGAGTGACCAAAATGTAAATATTTTCTTTTGAAACAAAAAAGCTCCTCAGTTGTTGTAGTCCAAAATCCCTCGCTAGCGCAGGGTGCAAGTATAGTCCAGGTATTGGAAACTACAGGGGTCTGGGTGCGCACCCCCAGCGAGGAAAGCGAGTCACAAAATTATATATTTTTGAATAGCAGTATCCGTCTTTGTTTCTTATGTTAATAAATAGCCAGTTAGCATTACGTTTTATATAATTGTCGAAAAACGTATGTAAGACGTGTAGTGAGTAATGTTCAATCTCAATCCTAATATGGAGAAAGCTTCTGTCAAAAAATGTTTCATTATTATGTACCGGTACCACTACTGTATTCGTAGTTCTCTGAGATTTAGGGAATATAAGTTCACTGAAATTAAGGGAATATAAGTAGAATGCTATATCGTGGAATGGAAACGATTAGTACTGATGTGCATATTGGTCTAGTCTGTGTCCTGCAGTCTTATGCAAGACCAAGACCACACTTTCTTCAAGACCAAGACTACGGTATGCAAGACCAAGATTCGATTAGGCAAGACTGAGACTCGACATGCAAGACCAAGACCAAGAGCATCGATTACAAGACCAACACCGAATATGCCAGGCCAAGACCATAATAGTCTTTGTCTCGTTTTCGTCATCAATATCAGTGATAACCAAGTCGGTCTTGTAGTTTAGGTCTACGGTATGCAAGACCAAGATCGGATGTGCAAGACCATAGCGTTGGATCTATAAATTTTCCTACGAGGGGCGGAGTTAAATTTTGTCGCCCTTTTGCCACCTTTTCCATTGTTTTTTTTAGCCAAACAGCATGACCGACCGACGCGACGGCCACAACATTGTCTCGCATCACGTGTACTTTTGTTATTTTACCTGGAGTCTGTCGTGGAATCGCTATTACTAACTCCAGTAAGGCAGTAGACCTACCTTTCTGACTTGACACGTGGTTCTGAGTTTTAAAGATGAAGGTAAGTTGTATGGAATAACATAAAAATTGTCTTAGGGCGCCGGTTTTGAAATTTTGAACACGTTTAGGTCAATTTCAATTTAATAGGCGATTTTACTTCCCTTTTTAGGACCTTTTGTTTTTAGGAAAAAGTCTTTCCTCGCAAAGCACGAACATTACTGGAGTTGAAGCAGGTCGTGGGCGAAGAGGTTGTTGCTATTCCCCAAGCAGTTATATGCAGAACATGCCACAACTTCGCTTAAAGAATACTAGAGTGTTTAAGAAATGATAGTTGATATGTTAAAGATGTTTTCTTCAAGACCGGGTGCTCATGACTGTTGTTGAACATTTATAAATATCGTCGAGAAACGGCCAAAAAGTGTTATATTCAGTGCATTTGCCACTGAAAATCGTAGTGAAAGTGATGGTGCACTGCAAATCTGAATGCTTGTCAGTAAATGGCATTCTTTCCTTAATAAGCAGTTACGTGTTTCATTTTCCTCCGTTAGTATTTTCAAGATATATGTTTAAAAATGAGTAGATATTATGTCCCACCCTGTACTAAAATATACTAAAAATTTGGAGAAATGTCGAAACACACACTCACACACACACATCACATTACTTACGATTTACAGGCTAATTTTTAAATTATACTATTAGCTATATTACAAATCCACATTAATTTAGCATGAATACTAGAATCAATATATTGATAATATCTGCAATCTCATAATTTCTGAAAGTCAATTTCTTTGCTGTAAATACTCGTAACAAGTTTCCTTTTTAAAAGTGTGGACTCATAGAGTCACACTTACCATGTAAATATTACCTAGTGACAACTGCAACAATTTTATCACATTAATATATTGTCCAAATATTTATTAATTACACAATTAAAAGTATAAACAATTAAATTAAAAAGAAATAGCAAATAGAAATGAAAACAATCGTTCAATAAAATAACACAACATTCATTGTCAATAATTTGTATGTTATTAAAACAGTTTCCAAGCTTTCTTAATATGGGGATATAAAAGAGGGAATATTAGTCAAGCAATTTATCAAACATAATTGGCGTATAAGGACTTTTGTCTTTAAATGTTCTTCAAATATTGATATTACCTTCGTCACTCAGCAACAAATGTACGCCCGTATAACGATTAATCTAACCAAGTTAATGCCATTAAAGTTAATAATGGTTACATTCTGATTCTACCACGCGTAGCTAATCAAACATTGAGATTATGATGTTTCTACACCACTTTAGATTGTTCTGGGATTTATGGAGGTCTGTTCACAATAACAGTTTCCTAACGTACAGCAAAATTTATGCTATAACTCACAATGGTTAAAGTGTAAACAGAACACCAAAATTAACGTCATCAACTCAAGTTTACAATTGTGGCTTTTTAAATACCTATAGATTAATAGATATTGATTTTTATATCGATTTATTTAAAACGAAAATTATATTATATCGTGGTTGGAACCCAAAGAAAGAAAGAGTGTTGGGATGATCGAGACGTCGTTGGGATGAAAGTATTATAAGGGATCTTCGACAATTATTTGTTAAGATAAAAACTGGCTTGATCTTGCCCAGGATAGAAACCAATGGCTAACGTTTGCTCCTGCGCCTGTGAACTTCCTGCGAGTTCCGTAAGGCATAGAGTTAGTTAGTTAACAATTTTAGTCAAATCGGACTAGACTGCAAAACCCGGGCAATAGGATTCCAACAAATTAGTGAATTTAAATTTGAATGTCATTTATGGCCTTTAGGCATCTAAGGCTCAGCCCGGGATAGGGAGGGGAAAGGATTCGGGAAGGTGTCGACCAGGGTCTATGTTGAGGGTGCCATCCCGTAATTTACCTGGTGTGACTGAGGAAAATCCATGGAAAATCCTCAGTCAGGATTGGTCGGCCACTGGAGTCGAATCCACAACACCACAACCCACTACACCAGCGCTCTACTCCTGAACTACGGTAGCTCGGTTCAACAACACTTTGGTATTAAGTCATACACCCTAACATTGTAAGTATGAAATTTTCTTAATCTCAATTTGTTCTATGCAGTGTTCGATTTGCCGGAGGGGATGTCGGGGATTTTACCTGGTGCGTGAGGATTTTATCCCCCGAAGTTGATTCCGAATATCGTCCCAACCAAGGATAAAACCTTTGTATTTCTACCCAAACAGGTAGTGGGCTTGCCAGCAACCACTAGCTTTAGTATCTCCCCGTCGTAAGTTATAACAAATCGAACACTGATTTTCTATCATCGCTAATAATAATTTCACGTTTTTCGTCTGTAAAAGTTTGATAAGCTTTATTTTCTATGGCTCATTCTGTTAACTATTGATTTCCATTGATCCAATAACATGAATGCAATGCATTTTAAAATCTGAAGAAGAGACCCTGTGAATGAATTTTATGTTCTGATTTGAAGAGATCAATTCGAGTTTATTGTTTGGCCTGAGAGGAAACGAATTGTTGCAACGCATTCTTATACAAGCTTTGTACATTTATAAGTTCATCAGTTATGTTTGTTTAGTAACAATATATCTGGTGTCTTCTTCACACTTAAAACTTTATTTAATTCTTCCTCATGAATAATTGAAAACGTCGACATATCTGATCATGCCTTTAAACCACTGAAATATAGCTGAACAATATAGATAGGTGTTTCAAAGAATATCTTGACATTATTATCTTCTATCTGATAATGATATAAAATAAGAACATCTGAAAAGATAAAAAGATCTGAGAGCGTCAGCGCTCCTCTTATCTTCTATATCTGACAAATGTTACTCATGAAAATCATAATCTCCAGAAATGAAAATGTAATTATCAAAGAAATCTTATCTCAAATTCCTCTCTGTGATCTTCCAACTTTCTTCAAACCTCCTCAACATGATAATTCATCGCCTCCGTTCTGCTGTACTTCTAACAAGTGGTGAAATAATAGACACGTTTACATCCACACATTACGTACATGCTAGCAAAAGAAATAATTATAAATTCCAAACATTAATTTGTTTTTAGTTATGAGAAACAAAATTAAAATTTGTGCCTTTCTATATATTTATTAATATATAATTTGATTACTGTACTCAATGAAACGCTTCGCAGAACCCCAACCATCTCTGAATAACAGGTTGGGAGCTACTGGTCTAAATGATTCAGTGAGGATCTTATTTCAGAATACAGCTGAACGAAAAGCTTCTTCAAGATTTGTAACAAATAATTTAGGATTACGGACTTGAGGAAAAAGAACTACGTGAAGAAATAAGAATCCACTATAAATAACAACAAAAACTCTTGATATTTGACAGTTGACATACAATGAATGGGTAATTTGCTCCTTACGTAGTTTTAATAAAAAAGAATGCTGAAGTTATAACTGTTTGGACAGGGGCAAAGTACTAAAATGTATCCCAAAATAGAAGTAATAGTCGTGACATACAAATAATAACCTAACATACAATGTAATTCTTGGTGTCCAGTGCAAAAAATAACCTTGAGAGTTTGAGCGTGAATGTTAAAAGTATTTTCTCAAAGAAAGAGAAAAAAGTTGGAAACCAGTTTGACAACCCAAATGATTGCAAGCAATTATGATCAAAGATTAACATCATCAGCGGATCTTTTGTTTTAGTATCAGTGAAAGTGTTACGAGTTTGCTCATAAAAAAAACAGGAATGTTTTAATGACGCCCCCAGGCAA
>JAGDQP010042927.1:4253-16383 GCA_022664845.1 Lepisma saccharinum
AAACTAGTAAAGAGAGGAAATGAAAAAGTGATATATTTTGCGCCTACGTACTGGAAAACTGTAGATCTGTAACAGTGTAGCCAAGTCAAGAGGGTGGGAGGATAACTACCATAACAGTGGAAACACCAAATAGTTACGCGAGAGAGGAAGGAGAACAATAACAAAAAGTGGGGGGAAAAATCTTCCTAAAGGAGACCGGAATTGAATTGAATTATATATGTCCTTAGGTATCTTTGCCTCAGATCAGAAAAGGGTAGAGGAGAGGATGTAATAAGGAAATCGGCTAGGGTCTAGTTTGAAGGTACAATACCTTATTAACCTGTTGTGATTAAGAAAAAACTTTGAAAAGAAATGTCAGAATGGCTGACCGCTGGATTTGAACCCAAGACTTTCAGAATACAAAGATTATGCTCAACAAACTGAGCTACGGCCGCTCCGTACAAAGAAAACAAAATAGAGAAGCGAGGGGGAAATGAAAAAAAGCACAATAATAAAATGATAGAAAGAAAATTAAGAAGAACATGAAAGCAACTATTAAAATAAGAAATTTATCAGAAGCATAATAAGACTGAATTTTTGTTTCTAGATATGGCAACACTATTACAAATAAAGAGCGTCGAGTCAAAACAATGCCTGTGTAGTACTTACCAGGAGTGCTTCCGAACTGTAAAATGGATTTAGAAAATATGAAATGTGGGTTTAATAGTCCACTGCAAGTTGTAGGTGCTAATGAGCAGAAATCTAAGTTAGGACTCAATAATTATTGGGATTGTGAAGTTGGACTATTGGAACAATGGCATATTTAATTAAATATCTTCATATTAAATTGAGAAATCAAAATGAAACCTGCACAATTTAATGTAGAATGTACAAGCTAACTATTGCTATTAATAGTGTTGTCATAAGTGATTCAGTGTTGCCAACTTAGTTTCAATTATTTTTTTCAAGTGGAACTACGTGAGGTTATTATATATTTTGGAAGAGTACATCAAACCAAAAGCACTATAGCACGAATGGTATAAAGTGTTCCACATTTTAGATGAAACAAGATGGTATAGTTCGCCATCAGTCCATGGTCCATAGAATGGAAGATTTACATTTGAGGCGAAATCTGATATAACATGCTGCACGTACATAGTATCGTATAGTATCACTGGGATCATACAATAATGCTGAATGACCAAAGCAATGTTGCCAGGATATAATATTATCATCATCAGGAAGTTTTAAAAATTACTGACATAAACAACTCGAATAATAAAAGTATGCATAAAAAAATCAAAGAGGTTGAATGACGTAAAACATACGTCAGTTCTTAGTGCAGTGTTTCTCAACCTGGGGGTCGCGACGCTTAAGGGGGTCGCGAGGGAAGGTGAGAAAAATTTAACTAGGGTTTTGTAGGTTAAATCAATAAATTTCAAAGAAAGTACCGGTATTTTATTTTGCTTGCTGCTTTTAATAATTACTAAAGATAATGTAGTCTGCTGAATTGTTTTGGTTAATATAATTAGGATACAGGAACGACAAGGAGGTTTATCATTAAAAAAGAAACTAAATGATTTATCATATCAACTGTGTTTACCTGATATTTGTTTTATTCTATTGCTGAATACCATTGCAACGAATTAGAGTGGGAATTTTGTAGGATTATACAAGTATACATTATCTTTTAGTTGTGGGAGAGCAGCCATTTTGTTCACTATCTCCTGGCTGTTTTAACACTAATAATATGATGGAGTAACATTTCAAACCAATCGGATTTTATGGTAGTTACTCTGTTTTGGTCATTATTATGAACACAATTAATTGTGTTTCCTATTGACTAATGCTGATTGCAAAGGGCTAAAATTATAAAATGTGATAAAAAAAGATTGTGTATGATTGTGGGCGTATATTCACTTTGTTTATGATTGGTGAAAAAGCATAAGCGTCAGATTATATTACCGTAATTATATATCACTCCAAATAAATGTTTCGATTTGGACTACTACCAATTGTAACGTCGATTAATTGCAGCAGTCCAGTGATTAGAAGAAGGGCTACAAGCATTGCACGAAAATAAATAAAGTGTTGCCAATTTTACAAATTACCATATATCTCTACAAAATTCGGTGATATTATGATCCACTAACTACTAATTGTATGTTTTAAGTCATTCAACCTCTTTGATCTGTTTTGTGCATAGCATTATTCTTCGAGTCCTTATGTCTTTAATTTTTAAAAATTCTTGAAAATAATATTATGTACTGGCAACATTGATTTGGTCATTCAGCATTGTTGCATGATCACAGTGATACCACCACTTGCAGCATATTAAATCAGATTACACCATGAATGTAAATTTTGCAATCTATGAACCATGGACTGATGGCGAGCTATTTCATCTTGTTTCTTCTAAAGGGTGGAATATTTTATACCGTGCGTGCTATATTAATTTTCGTTTGATATACTCTTTCCAAATATGTAATAACCTGACATAGTACCATTTGAAAAAAAAACAACTATAATTTGATACTAAGTTGGCAACACTACATCACTTATGACAACACATATCTTGTACATTCTACATTAAATTGTGCAAGTTTCATTTTGATGGCTCAATTAATTAAGAAGATATTTAATTGAATATGTCATTGTTTCCATAGTTTAACTTCACGATCCGAATAATTTTATTGTGCCATAACTAAAACTTAGAGAGTTATCGCCGTCAACCAGCAGCTACGACTTTGTTGAAAGTCATATCTCGTAGCGGACTATGAAATTCATGTGTCAGATTTTCTAAACCCTTTATACATTTGGGAAACCTTCCTGGTTAGACAAAGGCTACCCTTTCCTTGGCTGTTCGAGAAATATGCTCGTTGAGGGACAACATTTCTAAGACATATGATGATTTTAAGCCATAGCCCATAAGTTTAAGCTTTATGAATAATTATCGAGAATGAAGGAACTTCAAAGATTCATGCGTATTCCAAATTTTTAAATTGGTTTACAAACAAAATCACATTCTAATTGTACCAAACTCCGAGCTGAGGTCGTGTTTAATAATAATAAATATCTGATACAATTTCACAAACATTTGCGTTGTGTAGATATGAAATCCAATAAAGGTGAAGAAATTAATTTTTTTCTTTCCTTCAACTAACTCGAGAGCTATTTATTCCAAGATTATCTCCTTCTACAAAACAAAATAAAAAATTACGTAAGAGATTCAATCCTAGCTCTTCTGATCAAGGGCGCCTATTACGGGGAGGAAGGAGCGCTTGTTCCCACCCTAGCCAGAGAAAGTTATACTAATATGGCACAAAATGAGGGAATTATGTCAGTCGAAACTTAAAACTTTAAAAAAAAAGAAGGCAATATGTGTATAGGCGCTGTTCGTGCCCCTACGCCCTTGAAAATTACACGCTCTTGCTTCTGCTTACCAGTCCACAAAGTAATTTCTAAGATACAGTTACAAAGGACAAAAATTGAGAATCTTAAAACTGACGCCTCCCTCCTTTTTTTTTTTCAAGTTGTCTTACAATTTATAAAGTAGTAAATGTTTGCAACTCGTACAATTACATAACACTCCCTTGCTGTAAGAATTTCCTCGTGTACCTCAGCAATAAATTTCCTTTTCATATTCCCGCATCTTTAACTTGAAAAATTTCTGTGTTACTTCTGTATGTATAACATATCTTCTCGGGAATAGATAGAAACTCGCACCTGTTAATTTATAGGTTCTTCAACTGAGTAATTCTTATGATAATAGATATTTTCCTCGGATGGAAGATGACTGAATTGTTCTGAACGCCCTCAACGAGCTTGTGAGACCAAATTTTTTAAAAATTGGGCTTGGAACCACTCCGTTCAATGAGCTCCGGCAAGACTTGGACCCGCAAGCAAGCGTACAAGAAAGAACGTACTAAGCCTCTCGAGCAACCGGAGGATCCTGAGGTAGGTCCATGATCCTTAACCAACCAAAGGTGGTTTACCATTACCTCTCATCGGACGAAGCAGAGGTTCTTGGGATGAAAACTACTGTATTTTTAAATGAATTCAAAACAGTTCCACTAGATTCAATGTGTTTTTCACGAAAAAAAAATCGAACTTAGCACCTTTCATTTACAAGGCGATGAGCGGCGAAAACATTCAACAGAGATCAGAGAGAGAATTAAGCACAGCAGGTTTTAATCATTTTATTTGTTAGTAGATCCTTAAACAAAGAGCTTCATTATTCTTTGTCATTTTATAATGATTTGCCATATTATTGCCGCACATGGTAAGTTAAGATTCTGTGAATTACCTCCATTGTTAACACAGATGACAGGTTAGTTTCATCTTGAAAGCTATATTTTCTCGCTAGATTTACACTCCTACCACCACTGACACAGTTGATGCCCGGGAAACAATTTCCAAAGTCTTATAATGGAATAGAGGGAAAGGTTTGCGTCACAGCTTCAATTAGCTCATCAGCAGAAATGAACTGACGACTTCACAGCTCATACAAGGTAATAGAAAAATATTAATGGGTGCCAAGTCGTGAGAATATGGAGGATATGGCAAAGCTATGAATTGCTTTCTAGCTAGTTTAGAATTGTTGCACATATTCTGAATAATAGAGATAACCGCGACTACTAACAAACTAACCTTATTTCCACAACCGGGCTTGTTAATTAATCCTTACAGCGATAAATGGCCTGTAGCTAGCAGCAATCGTACATCACGTGTAACCCATTAGCAACAATCGTACGTCACAGGCTGCACAAGTGTATGGTGGTGAACAGGTAGCGACTTCTTTTCTGGAGAAATCAGCAATCAAATTATCCTGGTGGACGAAAACGTCCACCTCTACCACCAGGCTGACGTTGTAAGTGATTTCATTAAGACAATTGTCAACAGAATGGATTTTCCATCCAGTGACGGCGTAAGAGGGAGCTATACGGTGCCAACGCCCTGGACCCCACCTGCTGTAAGGCCAATATCGGTTGCTGACACAAGTGAATAATCGCTTGGTAAGATGGTGGTCAGTGACGTAATAGCTACGGCGTCTCAGTATTCTTACTTGTGCGCTTGACAATCTGAATAACCATTCTTAGTTATAGGTTAAGGCGAATGAGCGAGAAGATATACTCGATACAGAAGATACTACAGAGGGACATTTATCTACGCCAGAGATTCTACAGAACTTTTGTTAAAGCAATTTATGTCAGTTTGTATTAAAAATATCCTCGACATATACAAAAGATTGAACTAAGTGTTCCGATAACATCAAAGATTTGATTCCGTTTTAATTTGACCGTCAATATGTAGATATAAACAGAAGATTATATCAAAAGTCTATGATGCTTATCTGGGCATAATTATACGTCATCAAGTTTGCACAGATTTCCAAACTTTGTTGGGAGGGGGAGAGATGTAAAAAACAACTCCGTCATCAAGAAAGTTGATAAAGAAGCAGGATGTACACCTCTCTGTGTATGAGGGGGTGTAGATGGCGTCTTATAAAATCCCTGTATGTACTGTAGTCAAGAATTTCTTGAAGCAGTTTTGCTGCTAGCTACCCTGTCTGAAATTTTCCCGGGTTTCCGTCAGTTTCACCAGGTGAATGACGGAATAGTACGTCAATTATGTCAATGGCTGATGGTCGTCCCTTTCTCTTGAAGAGTTATTTATGACGGTTACTATCTCTCAGCCTTAAGACGAGCTTAGTTGTCATTTCTGCTCGTTTATGTAAAATAAAAATAAATAAACTTTTGTACAAAACGTGTTTCGGTAAATCTCAGGTTCAATTATTTCCCAAATTCATCCCAATTGATAATATTGCAGGAAAACACCCAACATCCTCAAGAGAGCCACCTCAAGCAGAGGAAAAGGGGAGCTAACTCAAGCTCCCCTTTTCCTCTGCATTTTCAACACATTTCCATCCACAATCCCACCTTGTACTTTTACGCTATACAGTTATTATTATTTCAAGTTCCGGAAATCTACGCGCTACAGCAGTCAGTTGTTCTCCAGTTTTGATGCTTTGTCCGCTACGTGTCGCCACTATCTCTTCAAACTTGTACTTTGTGAACACGTGAACTTCGCTCTCTTTCTCTATACTTGAAAACGTGTAATACACGAAATATAGTGACTTTTTTATGTGTATATGTGAATATGTGTGATCTAATGCGAAACTAAACTGTAAGTATTATCCTTTTTTCTCCTTCATTTGTCTTAAATTTACCTCATATATATGGCGACTCCTTAGCACCATTCCATACCAGTCCTCTCTCCTATTTTCTCTTCTATTATGAGACAGTTCATTGGAGTAAGAAATAGTTTCGGGGATACACGATTTATTTTGCTCCCTCTCAAATTTCCTTTTCCGAAATTCATAAATTTCTATTCGAACTATGAAAGAACTATTTCTGTTGCGACTAACAGTTTCTTTGTTATGTGTTTCACATTCTGTTTCAGTTAAAAGAACCAGAAAAAAAATACACTTTCGGAATATCAATTTTCAAGCCAAAAAAGGAAAAAAAAAGGAGTTTTATTCTTTCTGAAAATAATCACGAAAAATCATTTAATTGAGTGTTCTCATACGAAAACTTCTCGTTCTTGTGTCAATAGTTTATTTTGGTGACAGGTAAAATTCCTTGTGAAGGCATCTTAATACTTCAGAGAATTGCTTATAGTAATTTTAAGATTTGATTCATAGGAAATGTAAAAATGTAATTTCAATCTTGAACGTCGCATCTACAGGAACATAATCGATAAACTTAAAGGCGTTATTACAAAAATACTACACATGTTGAAACGTCTAGTAAACACTAAGAAACGTGCTTAACATCTACTACAACGAAAAAGGAAACATAAAATTTAACTACTGAAGTATTGAAAAACGGTCACGCCTTACAGATAAGATACGTAAAGAGATAAATATTCGTATAAAGAAAAACAAATTTACAACTATATCTACTATAATACTACGGAATATCAAAGATTCCCAGGGTGCGAATTGAAAAAGTTTTTGGTCAGTCAAAGATTTTATATTCATACATTGTGTAACATACTCAATAGAATGACACATAATTTTATTTTTTATTTAAGGCCTTTAGGCAGCTTTGGCTCAGACCGGATGGGAGAATTGGTGAAATGAAGAAAGTGAAAGGATACGGGAGAACTCCACGCACAAGGTGTTTGTCCACCACAAAGCCCACATGGTATGAGCTGGGATCAAACCGCGGACCCCAAATCAGAGGTGAGCACGCTACCACTGTGCCACCGCGGCCCTAGAATGACATAGTATTGGTACTACTATTTCAAGTATATCCTAAAGAGCTCATTGTTAATGTAACCAACGGTATTAAAGATAGCAGCAATGTCCCTTTCTAACAATATTATATGTAATTATGTCTATAAATTTAACTATGTTCTTTTTAGGCTTACTACCGCTCTGTTTGTCGAAACTTTCAACTCAGGAACTACTAGGCCTAGGAAGTTGTTTGAGGTGTTGTTGGAAAGGTTTCGGCGAGACGAGTTCAAACCCGTATAGATAATACAGATCACAGGGTGGATCCCGAGATACCGTGGATGACAATTTTCAACCCAGCAACTATTAGGCCTTGGAAGGTAGCTAAGATGTCGTTGGAAAGGTCTCGTGGCAATTTTCACACCTAAACATTGATCATCCAAATAGGATGCTCGCTGTTGAAGTCTGACGGTAGTATTATATGCACAGCCCTCAGACTGGGCTTCGCCTCACCTGTTTTCTTCTTCGAAGGATAACATCTTACTATCCCATTATGTTTGACACAAATTTTAATATACACATGTCTTCTACGTTTGATTTAGATAACTAGCACAACGCATTTCACTGGATACGTTATTGTTTAAGAAGAAGTTTGTTGTTTAAATGTGATAAAATCTTTGTTTAAGTAGAAGTTTGATGATTTAATGTGATAAAATCTTTGTTTAAGTAGAAGTTTGTTGTTTTAATGTGATAAAATCTTTGTTTAAGTAGAAGTTTTTTGTTTTAATGTGATAAAATCTTTGTTTAAGAAGTTTGTTGTTTTAATGTGATAAAACCTTTGTTTAAGTAGAAGTTTGTTGTTTTGATGTGATAAAATCTTTGTTTAAGTAGAAGTTTGTTGTTTTAATGTTATAAATTTTGTTGATTTAATGTGATAAAAACTTTGTTTAAGTAGAAGTTTGTTGTTTTGATGTGATTAAAACTTTGTTTAAGTAGAAGTTTGTTGTTTTAATGTGATAAAACCTTTGTTTAAGTAGAAGTTTGTTGTTTTATTGTGATAAAATCTTTGTTTAAGTAGAAGCTTATTGTTCTAATGTGATAAAATCTTTGTTTAAGTAGAAATTTGTGTTTTAATGTGATAAAATCTAATTACAATTGTTTTGCCATTATTGTAGTTTTATTTTCCAGAGATCCCAGAGATACTATAATTGATAAGTACTTAATGATATACAAGAAATGCTTTCACCAATAATGAGGAGAAAACAACCTTATCAGAGAGGTGTCAAAAGAAAATCTTAGGTGGGAAAATTACCGACCGCAACTATATTAAATTCGCACACCGGATCTCATTAGTATACAAGAAAATCATAATCAAAATACTTTATGGTAGTAGTATGATAGACTTTTACAGTTGAAACTGACTGGTTTTCCTTACAAAGCATCATGTTTATTCCTAAATCATTGTCATTGGAAATAGACGAGCAGGAAGGCAAAAATCTCAGGATGAAAAATTAAATAAATCTCTACCTCGAAAAATTGTAACTTTTTATGAGTTACTGAAACAAATGCATGTTTTCTCGCTCAACGTTATGTAGTAATGCTCTTGCAACATTTCACCAGAGACAAATAAAATGAATTGGTTTAATTTCGACTCAAGTTGTAACCGGCGTAAGAATACTATTAGGCCGTACTATTCATGCTGTAAGACATGGCGTTGAGCAGTGATGTTTTGAATTACAAGCGTGTATGGTATGGATCAGCGACGAGGCCTTTTTATAACCATTGAAAGTAGTAAACTTCAAAAATTAAAGGAACCCAGTGAAATTCTCTTTAATGCCGAAGAATTCCTAAGATTCCCTCTTTCATTTCTTTCTTTTCTACTCTCATCCTGGCAAGGCTTTTACCTAGAAACAGTGGCTGAAAGACTTATGACCCCATTAGGTGACGGAGCTTCTCGTAATCATAAGAAACAAGCTGGTTGTAAATACATATTTTTGAGCCATAGACTTATTTTAAAGTGGATGACCGTTGAAGTTTTATTTCACCAAGAATAGCTGTGGCATAAGAAACTCCTAACGGAAACATTTCTCCACTTGATTATGCAAAGCATTTTCAACTTACGTATATAGCCCCTGATTAAAAAGTCACTGTACGCCACTAATATGAACAACAAAAAATCAGCACCTTGTCGCCACTGGTCTGTAGTTACGAATGCAATTTAATGCAGTACCAATACATTTGGATTTGAATTTATTTTAAGTCCTTTAGGCATCTGAGCCTCAGGCCGGGATAGAGTGGGGAAAGGATTGTGGAAGGCCAATTTTGTAGGCACCATCCCGGCATTTGCCTGGTATGATACAAAAAGCCTGGGAAAGCTCAGTCAGGATCGATCCCAAGACTTCCAATGCTCTACCACTGAGTCATGGCCGCTTGGTGCAGTACCAATACAGTTTTGCACACAAGCAATAACTATGAAGAGTTGTTTAGAATATAAAACTAAGTCAATGAATTAGTGTGAAGCCATATGGAGATTCTTTTTGCTGTAGTTCTGGTACTTTTATCAAGAAAAACCAATTGATGCAAGAACCAAAATGATAAGTGGTGAAAAATAACGATAAGTTGGGGTTAGTGACGCATTAGCTCCACCTATTTTTTCAACTTTATCTGCTCCAGATTTCAACTGTAAATGTCTATAGAATTAAATCTGTTCTACTTTACAAACTTAAAGAAATCCACACTTTAATTACAAAGAATGTTATTTCTTGACTAAACTAAATAGATTACTATATCACACTACTTGTTAATTAATAATTCAGATTAAAAGACATATCATGATAATAATAAATAAAAAATAAAACACATGTATTCACATGTTCATAATATTGTATTACAAGCAAAATGCAAGCACTAATAAAAAAATAAAGATTTCACAAACAACCACAAAACAGTGTTTTTTTTCTTCCCTATATTTCCACACTCAAGACACACTCACCCACACATACGCATATTCATATTTTGTCGCATGCTTTCCCACACAGAAAAAACAAAAACAAATAAGTACATTCATATTTTTTTTTTTGACCCACCGTAATTACTTACCCGGGAGATGACACTTCTTAGTTCCAGCACAGACAGAGGAAATTCAATATCATGCACGTAGATCAAATTGTAATAATTTTACATTTTTTTTGTGCGTTGTAGCAAAAATAATTTTACATGCTGCTGCGGATTGTAGTGTATGAGGAATAGTTTTCTGACGAAGTTTGATCTATGCATTTTATTTTAAAGGAAGGTTCTTTTAAAAAAAAGAAAGAGCTTTTGAAGCAGTTGGCATTGGAAGAGATGTTTTTATGTGAAAAGTTAACTTAAAACAAAACAAAGCTTTTGTTTTAAACTTTTTACATAGTCAAATAAAACTGAGATAGAAAAAAATGCAGAATTTCTAAATAAAAATTGTTTTTAAATAAAAATAAAATTTAATACAACTAAAAATGTAACAGCGGTGCTTCTGTCGCTCCACCTCCAAGCATAGATACACAAAGGAACGTTTGTGTTCTCCATTATTTAATATAAATAACGTGGAAGCCAAATTGAAGTCATCTTTTTCATTCTTAAACAAAATAAACAAAACTTGTTTCGAAATACCCAGACTTACATAGTTGCCACGTTTAAGAACATGTTCCATTCCTTCATCCATATCGTGGTGATCCAAGGCCATAAAGAGGGTGTTGACTACTATACATAGGGTAATAAATAACTCAACAAATGGGTCGAAAACTATCAACGCTATAAATTCCGTTAATTTAATCCACAACCAACAGCAGTCCCATACACAGAATATGTCAATGCCCTTCATACATAACGCCAGGATTTTGTCTTTTAATTTTGGTCCTTCATCATCTTCATCTGTTGGAAAATAATAAATAGAAACTGTATAATGTTTTAGTAACAATCCTTAAAACGTTTCGGGGAGATTGAGTATACCAGTAGGCTGATGACACAGAAATGTCCCACGTACTAAAATAATTTCTCCAGTCTTAAACAATTTTGAAAAAAAGCTACAAACAAAAAAATAATAATAATCTAGCAAAAACTAATTTTTGGCATCAAGTGCAATATTAACTGGAGAAAAATTAGAATGTGAGACATACATAAAAATTTCTGGAGTGTTTAAAAAAAAACAGCAACAAGATCTACAAATGTGTAGCTGCAGTGGTGATTATTATCCTAATCAATAAAAGTAAAAAGTAAGCAGTGTTGCCATAGACTGTTTTCTGGCTTATCATTATAAAAATTTAACGTGATAAAAGCAGTGCATATTTAAGTTAAAAATAGTGTACGAGTGCTTTTATAATAATTATGAAAAAAAGTTATAAATTTATGGAAATACACATGTTTAAATTACAAGAGATGTTTTTTTGTACTCAAACCTTCAGAACCTGGAATAGACGATGAGACAAAACATCTGTACACCTGAAATACATTATGCATTCTACAAGTATAATGCATCTTTCTCTAGATACATGGAATCTTTTGATCATGGATGAATGGAGTTTCCATTTATTAAAATATATTTTAAAGCTACAATGAGGAAATAGATCGTGTCTTCTGTAATTAACATACGACTTGTTTAGTTTCGAAGAGTTGTTGAAAATTAATTAGTGTTACATATTAATGTTATTTAAACGCTTTCTGGAAGATGTACGCGTATTGGGAAATAAATTGCAACATTGTCGTTACAGGTGATAACAGTGTCTAAAAAATGACACTTTCAGATTATTGATAGATTATTATGATTGAGGCTATCAGCTAAATTTTAAAGTTATAAAATTTTACAGTTTATCAGGTCATATATTTAGTACATATTTCAATTTTTTCTCTCTAAATCACAGGTCGTGTTGGTACATATTTCAA
>JAGDQP010042929.1:0-16383 GCA_022664845.1 Lepisma saccharinum
GAGCTTATTATATTTAAAATGTATTATTTTTTGCTCTAAAGACATAGTTGAGGTAAATAATCTCTTTCATAGTAATTAAAATTTAATAGTAGATATCTGTCCATATTTTACCAAATTGAAGCTTGCAAAAGCTAGAGAAGTGCAAAAAGACAAATAAGAATACCTACAATTATTTGAAAGATAATAGTTCTGTTGGTAATTCATTCTAATCGATGAAAATGATCCGAAGCGTGAAGATCAAATCTCCTCGTAGTCAAAAATCAGTTTCCTACCTCACGACATAGGAATAAGTTGTTTGATTTTCTTCGCAAGTAATTCAAAATAATAATAATAATAATAATGTTTGCTATTTACACACAATTAATGAAGTTGTCCTTATGTGATTATGCACAATTGTCATTTTGAAAAGTATGACAAACAGAAACGCGTCCGCACACACATACCCACACACACGCGCGCATACATAGTAAGATATAATGGATGACTGTATAATATAATGTATGAGTGAATATGAATTACACCACCCCAATAACTTTAGACACCCCACTTCGACTACATTCATGGCGTATTCCCTGATGCTATGTCCCTCCCGTTCACTTCTGTTATACACACATCCGAATTAAATAAGTTTTTAAAATTTCAACTAGAGATGTCACCCAAGTCTGGAAACAGTTGAAAACTCTCCGCGCGTAATGCGAGTGAGTATTGGGCAATGCAGATTCAAGGTAGTTAGATGCGAAGTGAATAAGCCAAAAAGCAACATGGGTGAAGATAGACGTAGGCGTATATTCGGCATATATTAAATAACAACAGATGAAGATTAATAGCTATTCAAAGGATGATCACAATTCTACAGGTTATTCTGAAAGTTAATGCAAGTTAAGTGCGTCTCGTGAACTAAGTATGAATCACTAAATAATGTTAAACCAGGATCTATGAATAGCCACCACCTAAGTCGTGAGCCTTGACAACGTTACGCATTTGAAGTTCTAAAAACACTTCAAATAATTATAATAGTTCTTAAATAAACTACTCAAAGGAGGGGGGGGGGCGGGGGGTGTGCGGGGGGGGGGGGGGGGGCAATATCAGGAAACCATGTGTGTGTGTGTGCGTCACTGTCACAGATAGGAGATAAATTTACAGACGAATCATGAAGAGGAGCAAGTTATACTCAATTATTTTTTATTACATGCTATTAGAGAACGTTCATTAGACTACAGTTTACTATTTTCTTAAGACAAGATAAAATTAATTTGTGGGAGTACAACTTTATTAAACATCATTTTCTGGTTAGTTTAAGGTTTTCTCCTCATAGTAGCTCTAGCGTTTGTAATGACAAAGCAAGAAAGTACACAGCAAGATATGGCTGTGTTAACACTTTTTGATATCTCACGGCGACCATCACTTGTTTGTGTTAAATCAATACAACAAAATGTTATTGATTTCGACGATTCAACACAATGGATATGATTTTAATGCTGGTTCAACACAATATTAGTTCTATCATAGTGTTGAATCACCGAAATCACACAACAAACGATGTTAACAAAAAAAAAAAAAGTGGTGGTCTCCTCGGGACACTAGAAAGTATTTAATTAACCCAGTCAATTTTTGCAGTGTACCACATTCGCCATTTGTGGAAAGGTGGAAATTTCCAGGCAGCCATGTTTCCGACAATCTAGGGGAGAACTTGCTAATAGTTTGCTGAACGATATAAAATAATAAATAAAATTAAATTTTCAAATTAGCTTATCTGAACTCAGAACACAGTACAAAATTTTTAACAGTAATTTCTCAGTAATGCCGGACACTAACACATCCAGTATTTTTGAATAATCAGGATCATCAAATACCTGGCATGTTAGAGCTCGTTGTTCATTACAATATAAATTAATGTGTTGTCCAATGACTATTAGATAATTTGAAGTCACAAAAAGTTAGATGGCATAACGTTATCAAACAAAGAGGACTTTTAATAAATAATTCAGGCAAATTTGAAACGATGAGTAATAGCACTTTTATCAAATTCTGTGTTGGATGTCTGAGGTTACAGAAATAGCACATTTTAACAAACATTAATAGATAATTTATGTGCAAGAATTCCTATCGACGAAAAGCTTTACTAGGTAAACTTTCTGTTCTGCATTCTCCCTGCATTATCCATTCGGCTTGAATCAAAATGATGTAAAGACCTTTAAAAAATTCAAATTTAGATTCGCTTTGAGAGCCCTTTGTAATCAGGCTCAGTTTTTTAAAGAATAATGGACAAATCACAATCAAGAATGACATTTTAGAAAATGGGTTAAATAATTCTTAAGAATATCTATCAAAATAAGTAATCCATAATTTGAAAATATTTGCTATTGATAAGAAATTTGAAATCCTGGCCTATGCCGGCTTAAGTTAGTGACCTTCAAATATCTCGGCTAAAAGAATTAGCTTCAAAATGAAATAGTTCATTTCGTTAATGTTAGATGAGTCGCTTTTCAAAATTTCAATGTTTTTTCTTGATTTGTTCGCTATTTTTAAAAACTAAATATTAAAATTATTTATAGAGAATGTGTATCTTACGTACGATTGGCCTACACGTGCTTTTTAAACTTTGTATATAAATGCGCGCGGGCGCGCGCAAGGGTGTGTGTGTGAACGCGAGAGAGAGGGAGGGAGAGAAAGAGAGAGAGAGAGACTTCTTTTTCATTGACTTTCTAGAGGAACTGCTTCTACTTCATAAAACAGAGTACGTTCACAAGAAATAAAACTTACATAATATTACAATAATAACGTTCGTGCTTTTATTTTCGATGTTTTCACATAGTTTGTTTGGTGGGTATAAATTGGGTATGTGATCATACATTGAAATAATTATGGTTGAGGAAATGTAACGGTAGAATATCAAATGGCTGCTTATGGAATGCATGCAGTGAAAAGCATAAAAACATACATCAAATATATGACAATAGAATAAATAGTATTTGGTATAACCTAAATCCAGGTGGGCAAGTGCCCCCTTGCCCCTGCCTGCCGACGCCCTTGCTCATGTTACCCTCTCATCTATTAATATCTAGATTGAAGCCCATTGGGGAAATCTAACCAACAATATTATTTTTCACAGTGCGAAGTTAAAATTATTCAATGATCATGAAAATATATCACTCAAAACATGATACAATATCGATAACATAATGTGAAATCAAATCTTAAACTATTAAAATACTTACATTCAAATACTTCGGCACGGTCATTCATTTTAAACTTACAACAACACGTGATCAATTCTACACATTTGTCCCAACTCCCAAGTGAAGAAGGAATTTTGGCATGCAATATGCCGCTTTTTTTTCTTTTCAACATGGCAGCAGCGCGCAACCGAACGGAGGGTCAAGTGGCGAGAATTTATTTTCCACATAGGAGTTTCGTTTTCAGAGACTAATCACCGGAAGTACTATTATTTTTCATCGTCAGGGGCCCCTGAGTTTGGTATGCTGGTAACACCTAACTTTTAACATTCATGCATGAAAGAAATAAGGTAGGGGGCCCGAATATGGCCCATCTAAGCTTTGCTGATTTTTTTTTCACTAAGAAAGACATTTTATTGGTACGAATGGACTGAACCATCAAATAGGGAGACTATTTGGACAAATGAAAAAACAAATTTGCTTCCTAGAAATGACGTATAAAAATGTAATAAATCGAAAACTAAAATGTTGCCAGTGGGCCATATTAGGAACATGGTGTTCCCAATATGACCCACTATACAAAACAAGAGCGTATGGCAAAAGTGATGTGTAATCTTTCTGTATTACTCATACATGCTACATACTGAGAGATATACATTACAAACATACATAATTTATATGATATTACAAAACCAAGAATATTGTATTAATACAAAATGCCAAAATTGGTGAAAAACATGTGAATATTCAAGAAGAGAGCTCCTGCGTAGCCTAGTCGGTAGCGCGCTCGACTTCAGTGCGAGCGGTCCCGGGTTCGATTCCCGGTGGGGGCTAAAAAATTTCAGTGAGGACAATTGGGAAGCTGCTGTGAATAAAAGACAGTGGCGATCACAGTGAGAGCTTCGGCTCTCCTCTCGCAACCCGTCTGGTCAGCGTGGGAGCACTAGACAAACTCCTCACTTCGGGGAGAGGCCTCATCCACTAGTGGATTGAATATGGCTGTGATTTATAATTATTATTCAAGAAGAGAAAATATGAGTAAATAAGAATACGTGTAACACAAACGAAGAAGTTTAGAACGTCACGTCTCACATGAGGGACAACGAAATGTTCTGTGATCTTTAGCGGTGATTCAAGCACACTCTTCATGAACATATTTGCGCTTCGACACGCAGAGATGTATGTCTGCAACCTTGTCTGCCTGACAAAGGTAACAAAACCAAGAGTCACAATAGTTCAAGCAAATCAGTGTCGGTTCTTCAGGTCTATTAGAAGCAATTGCTAAAATTCTGTTCGTTTTAAACGTGATGACACTTGCTTTGTTTTGGTTTAATCTTCTTATTCTTTGTATTTGAATTGACAACTTCCTTATTAGTTGGTATTATCGTCGTTTTAATTACTACACATTATGATGATGGGTGTTCTGTACAAACATTTCAAATACCCAATTCTTTCATTTGAAACAGTTATGACTGCATTTTGCCCAGTATGGTTCATCTTGCCTGCGTGCCACAGTGGGCCATATTGCGCACTATTGACCTCTTTACTTTTTCTGAGGCCTGCTAGTTAAACAGTGTAATTCATTGCGTCACACACATTTTATGTTCAGGTATGCTCAAATACCTATAGTATCTACGCATTATACTGATTAGGTTTTCAACAATAGATACTGAAACGAAACATTACTTTTCTTGCTAAAATAACAGCTACATATTTTCTTGCTCAATAAGCCACTTCTACTGGAGATGCTGCCGCTCACGCCACTAGCAAACAAATGAGTCTCGGAACAATGATTCCTCTTGTCATAAGGATATAATTTACAGTGACATCTAGTAACACCAACGAGAAGGTGCAGAGATCTGGGGGGTATTGGGAACCCGGGCCATAATCGGTACACTTACCTTAGTTATTTTTACTACATTTTAAACATTCACTATGGTTTCGAAACAAGATATACAAATGAAATTACTTGTAAATAATAAAACTATACGTAAACAACGAGAAAGTCTTCACAAAAAAATAAATAAAATAAAATAATACTAAAATAATTCTTTCACCTTTTGTTCTGGCTGTCATCTAGCGGGCATCAAGTATATTACTCATTAATGCAAAATAATGTTTTATGTAGCTCATCATAAGCTTAACTTCAATTAAACTATTTTTCGGATAAATGTTTAAACACGTTCAACTTAGTAATCAGATAAATATATTTACACATGTACACACTTTGCAAAATACAGGTTAATAAGGATGAATAAACAGTACAAATATCAGGAACTTGCTCACTTATTCAAACTGTAGATCAACTCTAGCGCCATGGTTTGTTTAGCACCTACGTTCTTATAAATACACAGTACCTGAGAAGCCCATCCCTGCCCATAGCATTCTACAGCCCTATAAATATAGGGTGTGTCAAAAGTCACTATCTGTCTCAGAAAATAGGGAAAACAGAAAGAAAATATCGGATGTGGGTTCAGACACCTTGATTTCTGACGCCATTTTAATCTTGTTAGTCTAAAAGGACCCGTTATAGTAGTTCTTGCACTATGTTCTCACTTCTCAGCCTCTATTGCACGCTAGTGTCTGAACAGAAATGATACAAAGAAACTGACTTCAGATTTGAGTATAGATACAATGTTAAAAAAACTTACCCTATTAAATGCGGAAATGTGTATGAAGCTAGATATAAGGTTAGTTTCTCTTCATCTACATTTGCATAGGGGCTAGCGTGCCGTAGAGACTGAGTCAGAGATTCCGCCAGACCCCACCCGTGGGGGTGTTTACCCAAAATGTCTCGAGAACATCCCCCAAATCTGATTACCGCAAGAATTTGTGGAAGAACAATTGAATTTCTAATTTCTCATTAATATTTCGAAGAACTTCTTTATTCAGCTGTACTAAACATTGCTTTGATATACCTTAATAGTTCGTTCTTGTAACAAATACATATAAAAGATAGTAATATTTAAAAGAATGAAAAAAATAAACGCTGAATTGGTGATTTTTTTTAAAAATTTCATGCTACTTTGAAAATAAAAACTATTTTGTTTTTACTGTTTGAGGCAGCTAACATGATATGATTAATAACGAAGAGTTAAAATGTTCGTTTTTGGATGGAAATATACGTTTTGAAATTAGAATAACAACATCTTAATTATGACTCCCTGTAACAAAATAGTTGCATGACTAAAGCGATTCCAGCTTACAACCAACGTCATATAACGCATTACGATGGGGGATGTCATGCAGCGGAAAAGTAATATTTCCCATCTAAATAATACCCCTACTCGTGTACTTTTCACATATCTATTTTACGAGAAACCAAATTGAAGACCTGAGTTGCAAAACATCCCAAGTCCACTTTTGTAGTATTTTCATTTATCTGTTTGTCGGCATCTATGTTCCAATGTCTATCCACTTGCATAATATTATACCCTAAATCCAACTTAAAAAAAAAAAAAACTCTTTTAATGCGAATAATTTCAGCTGAATAGAATAACATACAAAGTCCTTGAATTGTTTTTGTTCTTCCTGAAAAAAATACTCCGGTGAACTTGGGACGTTTAATGTTGGTAAATAAATAATTCACAGCCATATTCAATCCACTACTGGATGAGGCCTCTCCTGGTGGGAGGAGTGACCTATTGCTCTCACGCTGACCAGTACCGAAACAGCAGCTCCCCAATTCCAACACGATGCTGGGGGGACCGTTCCAGACCCTCTCGCTTTGGAAAAAATCCCGTGGCAGACCCGGGAATTGAACCCGGAACCCCACGATCGGTTCCTCATAAATATGACAATCCTGTTGGAACTGTGAACAGCTTGAAGTAAGAAAATTGCATTAATAGTTAGTAATAACTTATTTCGTAAGTTGTATGATTACGTTCCAAGAAAAGAAAATCACACTTACATACAATGTTTTTTTTTGTTTTGTTTTTTAATAATTTTACGATAAAACTATTGTAGAAGACACAAGAATGTCACCTCAAACGCATTTCAAAGAACTGGAATAAATATACAACTTTTATGTATGTTATAAATGTATGTGTCACGGATATAATTTTAATATGGAATATTTTATGTTCTTCAGGTATCATAGGTTCCGGCTGGGATAGGTTAGAGGATAGGATGTTCGAAGGTAGACGGCCAGGACCTATTTTGTAGATGTCATCCCAGCATTTGCCTGGTTTGACTAAAGAAAAGCCTTGGAAAAACATAAACCAAGCCAATGTTCTACTACTGAGCCATGGCCGCTCGGTGTCAATCATAGTTAAAGTAACTTATTCTATGCTACTGTGAGTATAATCCATGCTCTTCTAAATTATAATGTATTACTAAGTGTAAATCTGAAACTTATATATAGCTCTTATTTGTTAAAACGAAATTAATAAATCTTCGAAATATTTAGTTCAGAAATGTATTATAAAGAAGTATATTTTGTATCTGAAACTGCATTTTAATTTCTGTCATTCTATTCATAACCCCAGTATTCCAGAAAATGAACTGTGTTATTATTACATTCACTTTATTATTCTGTAATAAAATACCAACCCGATCTTTATTAGCTATCTGTTAATTTATATTTTTGCTAACTGATAATCAGTCTCATGGTGAGAATTAAGAGAGACAGAAAACATACGAGGCGAGTGCCACTAATCTTTGTCAAGAATTTAAGAATCGTCAAGAAATTTTACGATTCGTTAAATTCTTAACTAAAGCTGGTGAAATCCACAAGAGGTCTGCTAAGTAGTGAATATATGTCATGAAAAAGAGATTTCGTCAATAAAACAATTTTGATTAATTTCCGGTTCTTTCTCAGCCTGTACATCACTAATTTCAGGTAATATTATATTTTATTGATGTCCGTAGAATATGACGAAAACATAGGACAAAATGTAACTGCATATGACTATATTAAACAGATTAATAAGTTACTATAAAATTAATTATCAGACACTCATTAAAAAGCATATACTTTATACTATTATAACAATAAAAATACTTATCTGATAAAAGTGAATTAGTGCAGGTATTGCAAGGAGATTTCATAACATGAACAAAGAAATTTATTTTATGATGGTCTTGCATACCACTTTACCATTACGCATTGAACGCTGACTTATCTTTATTTTATACTCTGTGTTATTTGTTTGTCGGGGGCCCCAGATTATGAATAATAATAGTGTTTCCGGTGAGTAGTCTCTGAAAACGAATCTCCTATGTGGAAAGTAAATTCTCGCGGTCAGAATGTACACTTTTAGAAGTGGCGGTGGTAAGCAATTGATCCCCCGCCGCGGAAAAAAATCAGGGGTTATTTGATAAAATGCTTTAAATGACACCATCTTTGATATACCGCCCCGCTTGTCTAGTGGTTACCGTCGCTGACTGATGATCGTGAGCCTCGATTCCCGACTTTGCCAAGGAAATCTGTACAAAGCGCGAAGGTCTGGAACGGCGTCGTGATGCAATTGGGGAGCTGCTGTTTAAAAAAAGGCGTGGTGATCACAGTTGAGAAACTAATAAAATAACATACTACAGTCGCGTCTAAGTAACAATAAAATATAAAATGAAAAACATAACTTAGAAACTTATCTATGGTAGAGTGGTACAATTTCGATCATTTCAAAATAAATTTAATATTTCTAGAACGGAAATGACTGCAGCACCAACTTTTTTCCTCTAATTTATTGCTTACATATTAGCGAATACATCACCATAATATTACAAACCTGCAAATATATTTCTCGATAGGACAAGGATTTTTCCTTCTTTAAAAAAATGATCAGAATTGTACCTACGTAGGTACAATTCTGATCACTTTACGGTACAATTTTGATCAACGCTAATCTCTGTAGTATTCATTACGGAGCTAAGCACTATCACGTACAAATACACAGAAAATGCATAATACAGGCCTAGTAAGGCGTCTACCGAAAGTTCCTGAGTTCGTTCCGTATATTAATGCAATTGTTTGTCTTATTTGCCACTTCTGCTACACTTGCATTGAGAAAGGAATTTTCTTTCTTGTACTTGATCATTCGAAACGAAAGAAAATTTTGTTCCAAAACGACGTCAGAAACGTATTGGTGGACCTCCCGGTCTGATCAGTGATCGTACTGTTTCTTCAAGAAACAAAATTGGGCAAGTAAACTTAAAATTAATACAAATGTATGGCATCATATGTCTATCAAAAGAAAGTTTTCTGTCTTAACAAATTACAATCACTTCCCGCAAATAAATTGCTTCTTTCCTTTAGCTCCAACATATACTTCGTGGTACTAGCAGTTGCATCTCTGACACCTTATCCAGGCCCCTTTGGAAACTGAAGCACCATTGTTGTAACTTACATTACAACATGGTCTTTGTGAGGTGACTTCGGTCTTGCCAATGATAAATAGGGCGCCATGTTTACTTACAGATGCAAAATTATTTCGCGTTCTAAAACATAAAATAATTGTGCTAATTCAACTACTCCGCTGATCGAAATGGTACCATTTACGCTAATCAGAAATGTACCACCTTGTACATGCAAAGGAAAATAGCTGTAGATCCGTCACTACTCTCTAGCTGGCAAGAAGTATCAAACGTTACAAACAGGAAACATGTATCCATGATTCAGCAAAAATTCATTGCTTTAGGTTCACCGACAAAAAAAAAATTTAAAAAAAATGAAAAAATACAGTTCTATAAGAGACACTAAAGCTACCAAAGTCAACCTCACCTTTCAATAAAGAACTGATGCTGGTATCTCCAATATTTCCCAGAAATTTGCTCGCAAAGCACGAGACAACATACGTCGCAACTCAAACCTCTCAAATCAGAATTGTCGCATACAAAGAATAAAATATACCTGTTTTCCTTACGAAGGATCGAAATAGTACCTATATCGAAAATGTACCACCGTACCATAAATTTAAATAATGAGTCACCTGCAAATTTTTTGGGGATCAAGCACCATATTTTTTTTTTATAACTTTCTTTCTCCCTTCACTTCTTTCACTACTGTTTAGCACAGTTCAAATTTCAACACGAACACACTCTTCATCTCAGCACACAGTTTAGTTTACAATAATAGTGAAAATTATCTACTCTACGTTAATTAATTTACAGCGTTTGCATTTTCATATTTACAGATTTAAATGTAGGTCCATATTTAGTTTACTGTTCTCCTAATCTTCTTTTTAACGTAAGAGACTGGCCGACTACTTTACTGACATTGATTGACTTTCTGCGTTTCTTTGTGTTCAATGCTCAAAATTGTCGTGTTACTTAAACGCATTTGCGTCATGGTACTTCTAAGATATGACTTTGTCAAATTCAGTTTAGAAAAGCTTCTCTCTACTGTAGCTGTTTTGGGACTGGATGGGTTAAGTAAAGTTGTAGAGCAGTAGTCAAATCTAGAAGGGAACTCATAAGAGAAAAATTTTCCTCAACAAGTAAATTCATTACTTCCCTGACGTTTTCCTTTTCACTTATTTCTTTTCCTAGCAATGTTCTATAATATATTACTGGGTCAGGCAGTGATTTTGGGAGATCTGTTGGATATATATTTACGAGAGTCTTACGTTTATGTACTACTACTTCGTGTGTTAAATTCACCAGTTCTTGAGGTGACAGGAAAGAAAACCTTTCTACAACGCAACGCAAGCTTTGAAATCTCATTTCCAGCTGGTTTATCGCAATGTCTGGTGGCGTTTAATACTGTTATTTCTAATGCCTTTATTGGATCATCAATTCTGTGGTCTACTGCAACTTCATCAAAAATGCGTTTGACAAACCACTTTCGTTTGTTTTTTGTTTCACAAGGGATGTTCCACGACTGTGCTAATACTTTTACATCAGTCAGAAAGCAAGAATAGTCTACTCTTAAAGTTTTCAAATTATTAATCTCTAATTTGTGTAATTGATACAGTATAAACCATTAAGAGGTAATTTAATTATTTCTAGGCGATTGGAGACCCTCGAAAGTAATTCTAATACAGAATATTGTTTATAAATTTTTATTCCCTGTGTTGCACATTATCGTTCATAAGTTTTTCATAACATACGGTATTTGACCTAATTAATTTTTTATTTGTTGGTATTGGTTTTGGGGCCCCATTCAATGGACGGGGCCCCGAAAAGCAATACTGTTCAGTGTTATTTAGTTACATTAGCGATATAACACAATTGTATTTTTGTATCTTCTTTCTATCACGATTTTGTACAAATTACAAATCTGTCACTTTTGTGAAATCGTTGTCTATTACTTTCATCGGATAATTATATTTTATTAATTGGTTGGGGGCCCCCTTCGGGCCGAGGCTCGCGGGGGCCTTAACACAACCACTGAACCTTGTAGGGGAAGCAAAAATTATTTTTGTTTGAATTAATTCCAGCAAAAACCCTATCTCGAGTCGACTAAACGGCACAATTTGTTTAATGATAAAGCTCTACGTGTTGCACAGTTAACATTGAAGTTGTCTTGAAATGTTTTCGAAAATGCTTTATGTGCTGCTTATTCACAGAATGGGTTCAGAGGGTCAATTCTGACGCTGCTGTACACAGCGGTTTGTCATGTTTTTTTTATAACAACAGCGAAACTACTAGGTATTCAAGTATCGAATTTTAAGAGACGATTTGCAATGGTCTTCTCGTACTTTTGCACTGCATATCTCACTTTTGAGCAAAATGTCACATAGCGGTTTTTCGAGGCGCAAGGACGACATACTCATTTATCTTCTAGGAAACAGGAGTTTCCAACCTTTCTTACCAGCGGAACAAACTAGCTAGTCTGTATAATATTAAAGGACGAACCAAAACTTCTTGCGTTTTAAAGTATGTTGCTTTAGATTCAGTGTACAATATAGTAACTAATTTTGGAATTGCTTCGTGGTCAGTCAAAATCGCTACGTAGATCGTATGCGACCCGTGGACTGCAGGTTGGAGACCCTTGTTCTTGGGTATGGTTAGCTGTGCAGTAACCTTAGATCTTTCCATAAATATGTTTAAATTGCCAACATGGAAATGCAATTGTTCAAAACTCAATACCATAGTCATTATCTTCTGTTTATATCGAAAGACTCCAAAAATTCCTAGTTCATTAATCTGAAAGTATAGTTTGGTGTAAGCAATGATTACAACCAAATATAATGAAATCAGATAGCTTTTCAAATATGTAGTAGGTACACATGTTCTGTTTCGAAACTAATACTACGATTACTTGTATTAATTGTGCTACGAAACTCGAAAGTAACTGTAAACAAGACATTCAGATTTAAGCCTTTATTCATAAGTCTTCAATATATTACTTGAGTTGTAACAAATTGTCATTTATTACACACACTCTCTTCCTTTTATTGGAAAGATATTCTTTGCGCTCAAACAACGTAGTCAGAGCGTCAATTGTTCATCTAGTCATCTGTTTCCTAAAGACCTTCTGAGTAGGATTTCAAAGGTACGTGAAGTTGGCCCAACCACATCAAGCTTTTCAGACCAAAACCACACCATGATTTTGTGCATATTTTGTGCTAATTTGTGCACACTATCCCATATTTTGTGCACGCTCGGTTTAGCCCAGAAATCCAAAACAATGTGGTTGGGCCAACTTCACGCTGGCCCAACCACATCAAGCTATCGGGATAAAAACCACTCCAAGATTTTGTGCATATTTTGTGCTAATTTGTGCACACTGTCCCATATTTTGCGCACGCTCGGTTTAGCCCAGAAATCGAAAACAATGTGGTTGGGCCAACTTCACGCTGGCCCAACCACATCAAGCTATCGGAATAAAAACCACTCCAAGATTTTGTGCATATTTTGTGCTAATTTGTGCACACTATCCCATATTTTGTGCACGCTCGGGTTAGCCCAGAAATCGAAAACAACGTGTTTGGGCCAACTTCACGCTGGCCCAACCACATCAAGCTATCGGGATAAAAACCACTCCAGGATTTTGTGCATATTTTGTGCTAATTTGTGCACACTATCCCATATTTTGTGCACGCTCGGTTTAGCCCAGAAATCCAAAACAATGTGGTTGGGCCAACTTCACGCTGGCCCAACCACATCAAGCTATCGGGATAAAAACCACTCCAAGATTTTGTGCATATTTTGTGCTAATTTGTGCACACTGTCCCATATTTTGCGCACGCTCGGTTTAGCCCAGAAATCGAAAACAATGTGGTTGGGCCAACTTCACGCTGGCCCAAGCACATCAAGCTATCGGAATAAAAACCACTCCAAGATTTTGTGCATATTTTGTGCTAATTTGTGCACACTATCCCATATTTTATGCACGCTCGGTTTAGCCCAGAAATCGAGAAAATAGCGTTGTGTTTAGTCCAGACGTAAAAAAATGTTGTTGGTTCATTATCGTCCTCGCCCAAACACATCAAGCTATCTTACTAAAAAAAAAAGTTTCAGAATTTTGTGATAATTGTGAACACTATCCCATACTTTGTGCACGCGCGGTTTAGCTCAGAAATCGAAAACAATGTGGTTGGACAAAATCGCTCTGATCCAACCACAAGAAGGAAGGTTTCGGTGAAAATGGAGCTACAACTTATTTGCAAATTTTATGGTAATTTTTGTCATTTTCCTAATTTACATTTACGCTGGATTTAGCGTAGATATCAATAGTCCAAGCTGAAATAACAAATCATTTGGATGTGGTACTTTAGTGTGCTTAAGTAGAATTAATTCAATTCTAGTTAAGCATATTTTCCAATCATTGGTCAGAGAAGTTCTGGTAGAATATTTTGTAATTCCTTACTTAAATCCCAAATTAATAAATGTACATTACAATGTCGTTTCATTTTTTATGTTTTCTATGTATACATATCATGTGATTTTTATATACAACAATGTAAAAAGAGCTTCATTTGTTTGATTTTCTCGAAGATATATTAAATATAATAACCGAAATGCAACAAAGGCATTGTTCCCTTTGATCTAATATGGGAAATCATCCTAACTTTTATAAAACAGTAAATTTGAAACTAGAATTGTTTTATCTTTTCGAATATATGACAAATACAAGGTAACCAAATTTTTTTTGCCGTTCTAGAACAGTGATAAACAAAGAGCAATACAGTGGACGGTACGTACCTTTAGGTTTCGAAGTAAGTTCCATCAGCATCCAACATCTAACACCTTTTGCCAACCTTCCTGCAACTGCACAATATCCTGAGGATAAAAAATCGGTTGTATTCGAGGCAAAGCAGTCCGTGAGTGCGTTCCACAGGTCTCACTCATTGGCAAAAAATCTCCCACGGAGGTGGCTGTCGAGGGAATGAAACAGTTGGTAATCTGTTGGCGCAAAATCCGATGAATATGGTGCATGGCACAGTGTCTCCCAGCTAAGTTGTTGAAGGGTATCCCGGGTCCTCTTTGCCACATGTGGTTTAGCATCGACGTGGAGGAACAGTACACCCGTGCGATTCACCAATGCTGGCTCCTACTGTCGCAATGCACGGTGCATCCTCTGCAAAAGCTGTGAGTAGTGGTCAGCAGTGATGGTCTGACCAGGTGGAACGAGCTCGTAATGCACCAGTTGGTGACAAGTCCACCATACAGAGAGCATACTATTTCGTGGGTACAGAGTAGAGACCTGCACGGACGGAATTTTTCGGCCCGAGCCCAATCCAGCCCGAATGTACCTAGGCCCGGCCCAGCCCGAGCCCGAAAAGCTTTAGAAGATTTTGGCCCGAGCCCGGCCCGGCCTGATAAGTTTTAAAAATTCTTAGCCTAAGCCCAGCCCAGCCAGATAAATTTTAAAAAGTTTAGGCTCGAGCCCCTTATAATTGTATCTGGTATAATAATAATTATTATTATAATAGTAATCATAATATAATATAATGCATACAAGCCTATGTCAGTGTTTGAACAATGTGATGCGCTTAGATTTGCTAGTCATTTTAACATCATTTCTACAGGATTGCCGTTTCAATTTATTTCTAACACAAAGGATCAAAATAAAAGTATATCTTTTATTTACAAAACAAATTATCAGAAATTTGATCCCACCCGCACGAAATACATTTGCACGGTATTTAACACCGTATTAGACTGCAACCCTGACTTCATCCACCATTTCTTCCAGCGGGTCGCTGAAGTGGAGAGAAGAACAAAGAGTGCGGTTTCCTTGCATTTTTATATCAAGACGACAACTCTGACTGTTCACCCCCTGGGATCCAGTGGTTGGATTGACCATATTCTGGTATTGACACTGACCATCAGAGGAAGCTTCAACATACTGTATTTTGTTATTTATTGACGGAAGGACATGCAGTCACTCGTGCGACTGCCGATTGGGATCAACGTCCAGGTGAACAACTAATCCTTATAGCGAAAGTGTAGCCGCTAAGCAAAACCAACTGTAAATATTACATTGTTTGTAATACATTTCACTCCACGTGGCGTGCACACAGACTTAAACTTTTGGCTTTATTTCAATTATCGTTTAAAGAAAGTCAATAATTATTGAACTGCTTTAAAGAAGAGCAATTAATCGGCCTGGCCCAACCTGACGAAAAAACAAGCCCGGCCCGGCCCGGCCCAAAGAAATAGTGGAGCTTGCCCGCCCTAGCCCGACCCGCGGGCCGGGCCGGACTGTGGGCTTCGGGCCTAGCCCGGTCTTTGCAGGTCTCTAGTACAGAGGTGGTCTTGAGGTATCAGGAACAGGGTCACTTGGCGACAACCTATGTCTGGTACGCTTGGGAGTGCCACAGAGGACCCACCTTTCGGCACCAGTGAGCAAGGGACGAAATGTGGGTGTGTTCAGGTTCCGAGTGAGCAAGGACAAATAGGCTGTCTGTCACTTGTTGTTCCTTGTTGACTGCCGACAATGTGTGGGATACCAACTCGCTTAACCTGTATGACCTCCTTGTCCATGCAGGTACTGTCTGACTGGTTCAGCAGAAACATGGAACCTTTCTGCAATTTCATCACCCGTTACACCACTGTCCTCCTCGATGGCTGCTTTCAGGACCTCGTCATCCAACACATGTGGTCGTCCACTGCGAGGTTCATCTCACGAACCGAATTTCTGGAATCAATGCCTGGCGGTAGTTCGTTCACGGCATTCTCACCAAATGTCTGGCATATGCAACGAATTGATGTGAGAGCTGACATGTCCACTTTAATGATGTACAACAAACACACTCCATCAAGCTGCTTCGATAGCTCCATTTCTCTTTTACACTGGACGAGCTATGAGAGCTGTGTG
>JAGDQP010042930.1:6372-16381 GCA_022664845.1 Lepisma saccharinum
GTTATCGTATAATTACCATTTCTTTAAGCCAAAACAAGTAACGATGTACCCGTTTACAAGTCTGATTTTTCGTTGTTTTTTTTTTTGTTAAAAAAAATATCTTTTTCTTACAAAAAAAAGAAGTCAAAAAAGGTCTGAGCAATTTTCAACGAAAAATGGCCGCCATTTTGGTTTTTAAGCAGTTTCATTTTTGCTAAAGTTTGAAATACCTAAAATCATTTTCTGAAGAAAATAACTCATATTGTTACGCAGTCCGAAAACTCCTTTCATTTAATACTTCATAAAACATACTTAAGTTTCCATTTTTCTGTTCACCAAATTCGGGCGTTCAGGCTCCCTTTGGGGACCGTTTATAGTATAATTATAATTTCTTTGGGTCAAGGCAATAACACAGAGCCGATTTTGAGGTTTAAGTGA
Source organism: Lepisma saccharinum (assembly GCA_022664845.1). Taxonomy (NCBI): domain Eukaryota; kingdom Metazoa; phylum Arthropoda; class Insecta; order Zygentoma; family Lepismatidae; genus Lepisma; species Lepisma saccharinum. The sequence continues at coordinate 6,790 of JAGDQP010042930.1, forward strand.
AGTTTTAAATGTTTTTTCTCAGCTTAAATGCTTTTTGAAAAAAAGAAGCAAATAAAGGAGTCTTCGATAAAATTTCCACCAAAAATGACCGTCATTTTGGGAAAACGTCAATTCTGTTTTTTGGAAACATCACTATGAACTGCATTTATACCATAAGGAATAAGAAAAATGTGCCGAATGATCAGGGAGGGGGGTGCACGTGAGGGATCATTGAAATACACTAGACGCTCTTTTATCCGGCACGGTTGAACCGATTTTGCCGGATAATCGAACGTCTATAGTTTTACTGAACACTGACAATCACGAGATTCACGACAAACACTAAGCGAACGGAAACACGGTTACAAGGGTCGTAAACATTGAGTATAACTGCGTGCGACACAGACGAACAGCAGATGATAAAGAAAATGGCTGTTACAGCCCAGCGCAGTGGCGTGGATAGAGCGTACCGGTTTATACGAGGGCTGATCAACAAAGACAGACTGATTGTTGTACCGCAGTTTCCTTTGTTGCCGAATGCCAGCACGTTTGATAGTTGAAAGAGTTGTGTTTCATGTATACTCTCACTAGGTGGCAGCATTGTCGTATCGGTAGGTTGGGAGTAATCCGCTGTGTTAGACACTGCTTCCATTTCGCCTCACAACGTGCTGTGTATATGCATACAATGGAGGTTACACGAGAAGAACAGTATGGAGCAATAAAGTTTTGTTTTCGCTTGAACCATACGAAAAGCTCAAGCAAGCTTACGGTGAAAGTGCATTACCTTGAGCAACAGTGTTTCGGTGGTTCAAAGAATTCAAGGAAGGACGAGTTTCATGCGTTAAGCAAGGTGGACCTGGTGTTTCGGCCTCTGCTGTGACAAACAAACATCAATACTGCTGCTGTGATTGTCCGTGAGGATCGAAGGATAACATTACGTAAACTAAGTGAAGTGTTGCGAATTTCATATGGTAGTGTTTCTTCAATAATACACGATCACTTCCATATGTCCCGTGTTTGTGCCCGTTGGGTACCACGACTGTTGACTCCGGAACAAAAGGATGTGCGAGTTGAGACTTCCCGTGAGGTGCTGCGTTCCTTTGCTGATGGAGGAGAGGAGTTTCTTCAGTCAATTATCACTGGAGATGAAACTTGGTTACATCACTACGATCCAGAGGGAAAGCAAGCCAGCACAGTGTGGAAATCACCAGGTTCTCCCACACCAAAAAAGGCGAAAGTTGTTCCATCTGCAGGAATGGTTATGGTAATCACGTTTTTTGATTGTAGAGGAATGATTTACCAGCATGTAGTTCCCCCGCACACTACTGTTACAGGGGCATACTACACTTCCGTTTTGGCCACACTGAGGAAGCACATTGTGAAGAAGCGACCTGAACTTCTTCAAAATTGTTGGAGACTTCATCATGACAACGCACGACCTCACGTCACACTTCCAGTCATGGAATATTTAGCTAGATTCAACATCACTTGTGTACCACATCCACCTTACAGTCCCGATCTCGCTCCGTGCGATTTTTTTGTTTCCATCTCTGATGACAAAGCTCCGCGGTACTCACTTTGAGAACTCTGAAGCAGTGGTGAAGTGTGAAGCGATTCTGAAGGACATATAAAAAAAATGGCCTGCATCACGTGTTCCAGGAATGGCAGGAACGTTATAAAAAGTGCATTCACTCAGGAGGGGAGTACTTTGAAAAAGATCATGTGAACATAGTTTGAGTAATAAACACATGTGTAAAAAAATCAGTCTCTGTCTTTGTTGATCAGCCCTCGTAAAATGCTCTTTGGAAACATCACTATAAATTTCATTTATAATTAGACCCTAAAGAGTAAGAAAAAATTATATCGATGGTTCAGGAGTTGGGTGCACGTGGGGCCCTTACTATAGGGCTTCTGCTTTATTTTGATTACAAGGGAAGAAAGGGTCTAAAATGACTAAAATTGTGGTTACGTAATAACGGCATTTGAGCGACCCCTTAGAAAGAATAATCGAACTCTTTTGAGAGTATGATTCAAAAACTTGCTCAATCCATTTTCGAACATTTTCAGATATAGCAAAAATAGCGAGTTCTTACATATACAAAGTCAACATCTATAACATGACCTACGATAAGTTTTGTAAATCACCGGCAGTTATACTGTAAAAATGACTGCCTGCAGTATGGTTAAATTGTAGAAACTAATGCGTGTAGTAGAAGTCCACACGCTAATTTTAAACGCAGAAATGGACCGAGCGAGTCTTTTAGTCATACTCTTCAATTATAAAATTTTGTTCCATAATGATCAGACCCCCCAAAGTTATAAGGACCTTCTCCAGCGCAAACAATAATAATAATAATAATAATTAAAAAAAAAACACTTCTCGACGACTTGAACAATGTGACATGGTGATTAGGGACACAAACTTTCCCGACATTTTGTGGACAAGTAGTAGCGCCACTCGTAACAAGGCGCTACGTAAATGTGACGACACATTGCAGTAGGGTAGGCTTACCTGACTGATGTTTTTTATACTGTCTAAAATGTACAAATTTAAGTTGATTGAACAATGAGAAGTGGGTGAAAATTATTACAAGACTGAACCGGATCGACAGGTCAAGTTAATATGGGCGTGGTATAAACGAGGAAGGGATGGCCTAAAATATTAATAAACTCTAACGTAATTTACGACTTGCTGTGTGAATCATGATTAGAAGAAAGTTTTTTCATATTAAAAAATAAAAATACCAATAAAAAACACCTGCATAAGACAAAGCTACGGAAGCTATGAACAGAATATTCTCGCTTCAGACGTACTATAGTACAAATTAGTTCGTATTACGGGATCATGAAGAGTCTACAGTTTGTTACCTAATGGTAGTGTATTTCATTGGGAACAATACTTTATACAAAAGTTATTGGCTTACTAACTATGGTTTATGGAACTCGCAAGTTTGTCGTCGCATCAACACTAACAAATATTCGCCATATGATTCTATCCTGAACAAGATTAAGTCAGTTTTCTTGACACTGACTCTTTATATATATATATAAAGTTTTAGATCCTAAACCACACATGAGTTATGTTTGATAATATCGGAAAAATGTTAAGACCTGTGTCCGATTCCCCGTCATTGGAGTGAAATTCTTCAACAGATGACAACACGCACATTCGTGTAAAGAAAATTAAAACAGAATAATGTTACTCTCAATCTAAACATTTTAGTTAAAAAATGTATGGAGCATTTTAGTAAGAATGGACTTCGACCCGCTTCGATCATACGAATGTGCAATGCTGTTAAATGTCGTCTTATTAAACGGAGCTACGGCCTATCATTTGTAGGAATATTTACATATGATAAAAGCACGTGTGTGAAACCTATAAGCGATTCCACAAAGGAAATATGTAGCCAAGTATTGGTATTTATAATAATAATAATAATAATAATAATAAAAACAACATTTTTTTACTTCAATGAGTTGTTATACTCGGTAACGTTTTCAGACTCAAGATCACATTTTGGGACGATTCGAGTTTTACAAGTTATCTGGTAACCCTATATCTGGGTAAAAACGGAACCAACGAAATTAGGGGAACCGGAAATTTGTCGACTAAAGAGAGGACGCGCATGCAAGCGTTAAATAAATGAATGTAAGGTTGAATTTGGTAATTGCTACCATTATAGCCCTAAAGTAGGCACAAAATGAATAAGGAAAATGTTATATTCTGTCGTAGAAGTGCAAAATGTAGACCAGAAACTCCAGCTGTTGTTATACCCTGACTTTATTTTTTGATAAATACTCCAGCTCGAGCTGCTTCGACTTTCCTTATTAATTCGATAATAATTGTAAGCTGCAGTTTTTATTTCGTTTCATTCTTCTAGCCTACGTCATCCATCTCCCGTCATATGAAGAGTTTACCTAACGTTCTTAGCATATGCTACAAAATTCACTAGCGAAAAAAAAAATGATAAATCCCCACAGCAGTTCAAATGATCTGGTGATTGACACATTTGCTTTACAGTCAAAAATGCACTTGAAAGTAGGTATGTGCACTCTTTATCATATTAGATTACATCATGTTTAACTCAAAGTATTTGAAATTTAGAAATTTACAAAATATGTTAAAAGTTATAAAGATAAGAAAAAGAGTATACGGTAATCAAATAAGAGACACTTTTCTTGAACTCCTTATAAATGAGTGATCGAAAGGAATTTGTGCATAATTTTATCATTCTTTCATTTATTTATTCTATTTATACAATAAATCAATATTTGAGATTTTTAACGTAAAAAAAAAAAGCGAAATAAAGCAATTTTCGAAAAAGTTCCAAATAAGAGATACCTGTATTTTCATCAAATTACTCGTGGTAAAATTAGAAAAGTACATAAGTTAATATCATATATATCAACTGAAACACCGAATGAAAGCAATATTTAACTTACCAATTGCCTTGGAATATAAACATTAGGGATGGACACCACCGATACTTGCAAAGTATCGGTATCGATCGATACCTCAATTAATGAAGTCGATACTTTTTTGAAATTTTGACACTAATATCTTTCTTTGAAAATAATCTCGTTCGAACGTTAGGTCTATAACTTGTCTTTACCGTTACATCTTAAAGCTTCTTGAATTTGAATTTTATTTATGCCTTTAGGCATCTATGACTCAGGACAGAGTTAAATTATAAATTACAGGAAAGCAATACACTTACATTTTAATTTTAATTGATGTATGTATTACTTAATACATTGAAAGTATCGAATATCAAATATCGAAGATTAGAAATAAGTATCGGGCGTATCTAGAAATTCTGGTGTCGACCAATCTCTAGTTGCTGAGGTATAAAATTCTGTTGAAGTGTAGAACAAGAAATTCATAACGGCTTAAGAAATATTGAGTAATGAATGAAAGTATTCTTACACTCACTAAAAAATCGAGACAGGAAAGTGCCCGATTTTACCACTCCTACCCCATCCTATATTTGGTTTTTTCGCACTCAGTTTGCATTATGTTGAAAAAAAACAACTCAGAGTAAGCAAAATACCAACAGTTGCCGCTGGGATCGAACCCACGACATCCCGAATGCTACGTCAAACAACCAATATGAAAAATGGAAGCGACATAAACAACAAAATGTACCCTACACAAGATAATTAACGGTGCACTGGCTCGCTACAAACAATACAATGCCACGTGACCACATGCAGTAATTCTTGCCACATAGAGGCACATGACAATGTAAATAATGAGGTATCTTTAATTACGCGCTCCCTCTTATTTGGTGATATTTTCGGACAAAACAAGAGTATAGAGTATTTGGACCTTTAAAAGTGTGTCTGGTCACCCTAAATGAAATAACGGGCAAAGAGTAAAAAATTAAAACAACAACAGTGAATGTGAAACCTGTCGTCACAGACATCGGATTCAATTTAGTATTATTTAGTTTCATCGTGATAAGAGGAAGACTACTTGCCACAATAAGCTTCCTTGTAATGGCTACCCTCAACAGATTCGAGAGCCAATTTTTTAAAACTCTCAAATACTGCACCTAGGGCAAGAAAAACATAACTATTACATCAGGCAATAAGTACAAGAGAGAGGAATAACGATTCAAAACAAGATAGGTGAACCAAGTCCGGACCCAGTATCTTCCCTGTCTGCGTGTGTTAACTACAGCGCGTTGAAAAGTTGAAAGAAGTATACCGGTAGCAACCGACTCTCCTTCAATCAAGACACGTGTCAAACTTCTAATAGGGGGGGGGGGGGGAGTGAATACAGACATCAAGGAGGAGGCGATATATTTCCACTACATTCCTCCTCCGCCCACGTAGCACGCCACTTCACGTTTCTCCTACAAATTTGCGCAACTGCAGGAAATCGACTCACGAAGTCATTCTGAAGAGCACACACACACGCAGCGTTATTTCATTCAATGAATTTACACGAAACATGAAAACAAAAACTCAAAGACAAGGAAGGTACTCTCCCTCGCTCCAACACTTGATGCACGATATCTAGTGTCATCGGAGGGTGTTGCTTATCAATGATGCAAAGGAATTCAAAAATTCTGTAAAAGCAAACAGATTTTATACTGGTCGTCAAATTTATCCAGATGACGACTTCCAAATTATTTTTTTTTTCGCTTTTCCGAACAGGGATGGCCGTTGACCATTCCAAGTCGATACAGAATGATAATAAAGCAGATTCTGAGGGGTGACCGTCTGGGAGGGGAGGGGGGATCAGTTCAAAACACAACAGAGAGAGGATCTGAAGTTTGTAGCAACACAAATTCTTAACTTACTAAGTTTGTTTCTTTCGCTTTCGGAAATATAAAATGTTGGTCACTATTCATTTTTGTACTCGCAGTCCTTGCTACCAGCGCATTCTTTGCATTATGATGTCATTTTCTCAGGCAATAACTTCGGAACGTCTCGCTCCTGTACATTGCTACGTTTTGAAGTCTACAAACATCCATGCCCCAGCCAGGATTTGAATTAAAAACCTCTGAGACGCTGTCCTAATACGTACAATCATCATTACTAGTCCACTTGCTAAATTTTCGACTTTCGGAAGCCTTGTTTTCGAATAATTTAATATCTGACTTTAGATTTTCCGTCAACGGCCGACCACTCGCAGGCAAAACGGTTTACGGTTTATTCGAGGAGAGCAACCGAACTGAATTTTAAGGTATTTAATTAAGCACCTTTGGTCCGTGTGGATGATGATGATGGGAGAATTAGTGGAATGAAGAAAGTGGGAGGAAACGAGAGAACCCGAGAAAACTCACGCACAGGGTCACCACAAGGACCACATGGCAAGAACCAGGATCGAATTGGGGAGGGACCTCACGTACCACTGAACCAGAGAAGGGTAATCGAACGATATAATCTAAAATTCGACCGAAGTGACACTTTTCCCAAACCTAAGGAAGCGACAGTTTAAGAGTACACTCACCTTCACAGAAAATGGCACGTGGGTGCACTTTCTTGGTCAAAGGTATGGCAATTACGAACCAATTTGATAGTTTTGAAATTAACGTTCCATGTGTTGTTTCTGTGTTGCATGATTGTACAAATTTCGTACAGTGTATGACAGAATTCTACCGACAAAACTCCTGAAGTCATGGTACCGACTCGAATTCGAGACAGAGACTAAGATTTAGGAATCGAGACTTTGCAAGGGATAGATTATCATCTAATTACTACTGACTCCTGGAGTCATTAGTCTGAACCAGCCAGTGTACAGTTTCTCTGGTTAAATGAGATCGACATGTAAAGTTGGATACAAATAGGTCCAAGATCTATAAGATGGTGAACACAATGTAGTACTACATAATTAACTCCTATTCAATATATCCTGGTAGATTTCAATGTGCCTTCCTATTCAGTCCATACTCTAGTCTTCATTGCTTTCGAAACATCTTTTATTGCTGTACACTTTACTGCTGGCATTCCACAATAGCCTTTTCTTTTCTCGTGCACGCAACTTCTTAACTTCTGCATTGTCCCTTTCAAAATACGGAAATGAAAAAGACTGTAGACACAATACGACTAAAGCTCTACAATAATTCTACCTTTTCTTACTAAACACGCAGTACTAGAAAGCGTTTGGATCTGTACAAAGGAACTGCATATTCTCACTTGATTCGGCGTTCGAATACAAAAGAATACGAGGAGAGGAGGGGTTGAGAGCGAAGTAATTAAAAAAAAACGCAGTCTGAAATGTTTATATTTTACTATGGATTCCTCTACCAATACATTTTTAATTTTTTGCGGTGTCTTTATGTCTTCGATGAAGTAAGTTTTCTTTACCATCGAAATACTAGTCTAATACCCCCTTCCTTATTTCATTGCATTCGAATCACCTTCGAACTTTCTTTCGAATTACTGAACAATAATCATAATTATAGATCTTACCTGAACTACAGGATGAGAGGGGGTCGAACCAAATTTCTCTTGCAGATATCGACTGTTGTATAATGTATTACGATAAGGAAAGCTTATGGATACAACTGAGGATTTCGGACATCAAGTTTCACATACATAGTGATCGAATGTAATTTTTGCTCGAAATAAATAGCGATCAACAAAACATTTGCAGATTGCAGCAGTTAAAAAAATAGTAATAGAAAAAGCTTAAAACCGCTAACGTGGGATTCCACTAAATAAATTGCGGAGATGTGTCAAATTGTTCGCTATTGAATGAATTTTCTCCATCTTCAAACTAATATATTATTGTAACAATCGAAAGATGAAGAAGAAACATTTGCTTAGAACTAACAACATTCGGATAAAAACATGCTCGAAAAATGGAATAAATAACCTAAGAAAAAAAACGATCCATCAAATTTAATATCAAGAATATAGTTAATAATTCCTTCGTTTCTTCTGGACAAATTTACTGTTTGAATGGCCCTCTCCGGATGTATTCGTAATAATATTAAATAACGTATATGCTTACATTCAAATCAAGTTGTCTCCTTACTGAAATATTGAAACATGTGTTCCTTATTCCAACTTTTGTTCGTTCTTTGGATATCTCTGGTTTCATTATCCGAATAACCGTTTATTCAATAATTCGGGTATCCGATTAATTCCATTAGAACAATGAAATTATTCGAATAACTCAGTTTATCCAGCTTCTAGGGAAAGGACCTTCTATTAACGTGCAATCCGACATTTGCCTTCATGGTAGATTGATTACTGGATTTTCCAATAATTATCAGTGATAATTACTCGATTATACGGATGACGCAAAGATCACAGGAGCAGAAACCGAACTGGTGAGGACACTGTTTACACATACGAATGTAGGTTCATGGAAAGTTTAGGCAGTTGCATGAATCTGCATGCAGGGGAACTATGGGATCATGATTTAAAAAATGCAACTTTTAGGGGATTTTTATGCTTGAGCCATTAAACCAAATTAATTAAAGTAGATTAATAAGGTTTTATTACAGAAAAAGTACAATGTAACCGTTTCAGTGTTCTATCATCATTATCTTCAGACTGTACATAATGTTAAGGTGTAGCTGTTTTGTCTACAGATGATGTTGATAGACCACTGACACTACTACATTGTACAATGTATGTTTTTTGTAATGAAGTGTAAAAGTCAGTCAAGTTTAATTAAGTTATGGACAAGGCCTCAACATTGTATGTCCTTATATTAATTCAGTGTCAATTAAATTCTTACATTGCAAAACCTGTATGTGACACTCCCTCAATCATTAACATTGCTCAAAATAATAATAATAATAATAAATCACAGCCATATTCAATCCACTACTGGATGAGGCATCTCCCGGAGGCAGTCTACTGCTTCCACGTTGACCAGACGTGTTGGGAGAGAAGAGCTGAAGCTCTTAACTGTGATCGCGTCTTTTATTCACAGCAGCTCCACAATTGCATCACGATGCTGGGTGGGCAACGTTCTAGACCATCTTACTTTAGAAAAAATCCCTTCGCAGAGCCGGGAACCGAACCGGGACCCCGCCACCAGCAGTAAGCGACGGTAACCACTAGACCAGCATCCCCTCGTAGATATATTGAATAAAACTTTGTGGTTTGCTAAGCCGCCATCGCTTACATAATTATTTGTCGAGAT
>JAGDQP010042931.1:0-16381 GCA_022664845.1 Lepisma saccharinum
TGTAATCTTGCCTCTGTCTGTTAAAATTTAGCAAATAATAATAATTCATTCATTTCCTCTTCCTGTTCGATTTGAATTAGCGGTCTGGAATGGATGGTATAGCCTACAGTACCTATTGTTTTTGTTACAATGCATTCTGAGCCAGTACGTTCAATGAAGCCCACTGAAGTTGCGACCGAACAACGTTGTTCTGCTGTATATCATTAGGTGCTTTTGATTTTTTACTACGTTTACATTGCATATTTTTATCTGTTCTCTTTCTCTTGCCACAATTTATCTGTCTAACAGACATCCACCGGTTTCAATTTTCCAATATTTCATTGTGTGTGTTTAGATTACTACCTGCATCATCTTATGTATAATGCATTTATCTCGCTTTCATTCTTTCATTTCATCTGTACCAATTCATGTAGCTGGAGAAAATCTGAGCTCATATTCTTTTTCGCTGCGTGGGAGAGAAACACGATTATACCAGACACAATTATAGGATTAGAAGATGTTAGTTGGGTGGCCTAGCTGCACGGCGTTGACAGTCGCTATCTTTTGATGTGAAGTGTACAAATTAAGAGTACTTAACAATGAATATTTATTTCAACGGCTATGCTTTCTAACAACAATTTCAATAAAGAGAACAAAAGCTGCACTAATGCAGGCAAGTGACAATAATACAAGTGTTCCAACCGCAATTGTTGATGCTAAATGATTCATTATTTTTTCTGGCAAAGAAAGTATCCAAAGTTTAGGCAAAATCTTTTCTCCATTGAAAAAAATATTCGAGACTCAACGAATTTAAACACAAAAGGATTAACATTTTCACAACTGGCGAGTGTTTATAAAAAATGAAAGCAATTTTGCCCATTAAAGCTTTCTTCATTAACTGAAGGTGTTTCCCGACATTAATTTCCAGATAAAATTAGCAGAAAATTTATCTCTAGAAGAACAATATGCCACTGCAAGTGCAAGCTTTCTTCTTATTGTCCTGTGTCAATTGGAATGTTTTTCTAAATATTTGTACAGCAGGGTTACCAGATTCCATTAATGGTCTCACCCACCAATCACTAGTGATGATTTGACAGTTATTTCGAGCAATTGTGTTTAGATGTTCCATTTAAGAGTTTGTTCAGTTTACTATGATCTTTCATAAGTGCTGTTGGATTAATTCTTTAAATTGTGAAGGTTTCAAGTTATGTTGTGTCTTGTGAATTAGGATAATAATTTTACTCGTGAGTTTTACGCACTGTTCGCTAGGTTACATTACAATATATATTAACGAAAAACAAACTAATCCATTTGCAGCTTAATTAATCATCAAAACGTGTCTATGCTTGAGGGATTGTTATATATGTTCTTGATGTCGTAAGAGTTTACTTTTTACTAGTTATATAAATTCTAAAATATAATTCAGACATTGTTTTGATTGACACAATAATTACTAAACTGTTTCGATTCATGGTATTAATTAGTGATTGGTGATCATATTTCCTCATATTAGTAATGCGACTATCATCATGCTAATAGTAGGCAAATAATGCGAATATCGTCAACGTTGAAACTAAATACATCATAATTAACGTTGAAAATAACAAATAAATTAAATTGAAAGTAAATAATTTAATTATTTAAGCTAAATAAACATTAACATCTGGTCATGACTGACTATGACATAAATGCCCCGAGATCGGCAAAATCAAAAGATGAATTGGGGAAATTTGAAGTTTTTAATGGTTCTTTTTATTTTCTGATTATAGGTTTACTTCTGAATCCCTCAAAATATTAATATAGTATCAATTCACATAACGTTATATTACATACAGAATTCCCAGATTAAACAATTGAATAGTTCCATCTTCATACTATCTCAAAATATGCATCAATTTATAAGCATTAGAGAGTATCATTACACTAACTGTTAACGTATAGCCCCTCAGAATGCAATCCGAAGTCTTACTTTCTAACAAGACTTCTAATGGAACATCATAGCAACCGTTTCAAAGCAATCACACACTACTCATTTATATATTTCTACTGTCTTGTGAAGAACGTATTTGTAACGCTGACCTTTAAATTAGAATAAATAGAACGAAACGTTATGTTTTTGGAAAATCAGTTTCAATGTGTCATGTGCTGTATTAAAGAATTGTAAATCACTTATATTAACGTTTATAGAATGACTTTGCAGTGAACACTAGAATTGTAAGTGTTTGGGGCTCTTGATATAACTACTGCAATTATGGAAAGATGCCGCAATCAAGCTGAAAAGATTTTCACATCTAATATTCTCTTTGTTCACTACTGGTTGCTTTCGATCTGACGGCAGCTGGCTTGTACAGTTGCTGTGCGTTCCAATTTCCAGTGTAGAGAGCTCATACATAATACAGGAAGGAACAACATTTTTGTGGGAAATTTCGAGGTAAGGCATGTCTTTAATGGATCCTAGCTACAGCATCCCCTCAGGTATTATCTCTTGTATTGACAGTAATTATTTTAAAGGTATAGCACTAACACCTGTCTTAGTGATTCGAGCGACAATGGGTGATTTAGCAGCGTGACTGGGCGATTAATCCATACGGATTGAATCTTGTATTTTAGTCACCACACAAATCAGTACTCTCTTAATCGGAAAAGGGGAGTGTTCTTCTAGAAATAGGCAACATTGATCTTCACGTTCTTTCAAAATTTAACGATCAAACTTTTCCCGGATCATACTGTCTTCCAACTATCATCAACCCTGAAGAACATTGTTTACCTGAACAAAGTTGGAATGTTTTTCTTCGCCTTTTTGGTTTTAGGAAACAGTACGGACTTTATTGGTGTTAACTAAGTATTTCAAGTCTCCAATCATAATCTTCATCCAGTGGAATTTACCAACCACAAGGCTGTGTTCTTCAACCTTATGGCAAAGAAGCAATTACATATGACCTTCTATCTTAAATGAAGCCTGATTTCTTCTTTCACTCATGATCAACTTTCATTCGGCTATACAGATGTTCTCGGGATATCAGCCAGGTGAAGTCCGACGATAGAGCCGACGTTTCAAGAACAGACATTGTTCTCATCTTCAGCGCATCTTCAATAAGTTCACCATGGAAACAGAAACGGAGGGCTGCATACCATTTCTAGACATCCTCATTCGTCGCAAACCTGATGGAAGTCTGGGCCACAGTGTTTATAGGAAGCCTACCCATACCGACCTTTACCTTAATGGAAACAGTTTTCACCATAAATCGCAGCGCAATACAGTCATCAGCACACTTGTACTTAGAGCAAAAACCATCTCAGACCAAGAAAGCCTCCCTAGTGAACTGGCACATCTCAAGAAGACCTTACTGCAGAATGGATACAAGAAAGATGACATTCGTTTTGTCCTAAAAAGGACCTTTTCCAGCAAGAAGAAGACCACCCCAGAAACTGAAGATCCAGTCAATATTGCAGTCCTGCCCTACACTGGTAAACTTTCTGGAAAGGTTGCAAGAATCCTGAGGAGACACAACATCAAAACCATTCATAGACCGCCGTCAAAAATCAGAAACCTACTTCGTCCAGTTAAGGACGACTTGGGTCTTAAGACACCAGGAGTATACTGCATTCCTTGTGAATGCGGAAAAACATACAAAGGACAAACAGGACGGACAGTAGAACATCGATGCAAGGAGCATGAAAGATACATAAAGCTATTTTATCCGGAGAAATCAGGCCTGGCAGAACACAGCATATCAGAAGGACATAGAATTTTATTTTCTGACACTAAAATTATCTCAAAGAGCTCCAATTACTGGGATAGGATAATAAAAGAATCTCTTGCCATACTACAAGAACGTAATAATGTCAACAGAGATACAGGATTTCAACTTAGTCGGACTTGGACACCAGTCATAAAGAAAACATACATGAAAACGACCAATCAGCGTCAAGCTATAGGCCAACCAATCAGAGACACAGATTCTTAAGCTCCGCCCCCTACCGTTACTATATATAGTACACATGAACTGGTCTCAGTATACTTGCCCTGAAGATGAGAACAATGTCTGTTCTTGAAACGTCGGCTCTATCGTCGGACTTCACCTGGCTGATATCCCGAGAACATCTGTATAATATTCGCCGCCAGGAAAGCTTCAATTCTTATTTCATTCGGCTGTTCATGAAAAGTTTACAGTTGATAACTGTACATTCAATAAACAGGACAAGAGCTGAACTAATGTACCCAAGTAACAACAACACAAAAGCCCCAATAATATCATTGAGTCGAATTGATTCGGTACTTTCTTTTTCAAAGATAACATCGAAGACGGAGGTCAACTCTATTTCCCATTTAATAATTATTCCAGATGCGATCAGTTTCGAGAGGAATGGATTAAATATTTCCACAACAGGTGAGTGTTTATGAAAAATGAAAGCAATATTATCGCTCAATGCAGCTTCTTTCATTAAGCGAAGTTCCTTCCAGACATTAGTTGCGATAAAATCTGCAGAAAATATACCTCCGGAAGGATAATTCTCCACTGGAATTGCAAGTTGTCCCGTTCTTGCTAAATTGTTCAATATTTAGATGTCTTCTGTAGATTCAAATCTTTCACTGAATATTTGAACGGCAGGGTTACCTGATTCTCTTAATGGACTCATCCACCAATCAATATTGTCACTACCCCACTTAAGAGTTGATTCTAGTAATTGTTCCAATGTTTCTATTGGCTGTTCATAAATTGGAAATGTCAAAAAAGATACAAGATTGCAATGATAGGCTGTGATAAGAAGAGTTGATGTCATAAACTGTAAGACGACTAAATATCTTATGTTACCTTTACCACCATTGGGAAGACCAAAACCAACACTAATGCTGATAGAATATAAGAGAGAGTAAAAGTATTATTGGTAAGGATTATTTGTGTTTGAATTAATTATAGATTGGCTGAGAAGGGAAAACGAATATAATAATAATGAAGAAATAAACACGAAAAGAATAAAAGCTATCCACATTGATAAAGTAAATGGAGAGAATATTGACCATAGGTGTTGTTTCCTTCTAGAAACAGGGACTAGAAACTTTATGTTTGACTTTCCATGAGAAATGGAATAATCGAAGTATTTATATCGCTCTAGTGTCACAAAGGCATCAACAGATCCTACGTGGTAGTTCATGTTCTTTAGTTTTCCTAGATAAGTGTCTGTAGTATCGTTATCCGAAACATCGCCCCATAGCTCAACAATATTTACTTTCCAAGTAAAGTTACTATTCCGTGCAAACTCCTTCATAACCCTGAAATCGAAGCCATCAAAACCATTCTTTTTAACTACCGTGAAAGGACTACTAGGGTGGAACAACAAAGTCAAAGATATACCATTTAAGAGTTTTCTTAGTTTACTATGATCATTCTTAAACGTTGACGAAGTTATTTGTTCAAATTCTGAAGGTTTTAAGTTATCTTGTACGTTGTGAGATAAGATACCAAATTTTCTCGTGTAATTCACATCTTGTTTGTTAGGTTTTATTAGAATATATGTTAATGGGAAAAAGCTGATCCATTTGCAGTTAAGGTAATCATCAAAATGTGTGTCTGTTCCTTCAGGAACTAATATGTATGTTCTGGGTCTAGTAAGAATTGATAACTTACTAGTTTCATAAATTCTGAAAAAGAACTCACAAATTCTTTTGATTGATACAACAAAAGTTGGACAGTTTTGATCCATTGAATTAATTAGTAATTGCTGATCATCTTCTGTCATATTAGTAATGCTGATATTGATGAGGATATGCGGTGCAGTATGTTCTGTATCACTGGAGCATGTTGTAATATCTTCGTACGGGAAGTTAGCTTCAGCCACAATTACTGTGCAAATTTCCTCATATGATCCGAGGGCATGATGTTGTTTTAAAACTTCTTGAATTCCCAGGGTTTTTTTAAATGCATTCTTGAAAATGAATTTATTTCCAGAGCAGAATGTCAGATGAATGAAGTAAGATAGCATTAGAAGCGAGAGTTTCATTGTTTACTAAAATTAATAACAAAATGATCATAAGATTTTAGAAATCCTTTCAGATTTATCTCTTACTCAAATTGTCCAGTCATGATATTTTGATATACATAAATAATTACAATATGTAGACTTTCTCAAATGCTTGAGAATGCAACTCAAATAGACAACACTGATTTGTAACAAATCCACTTTCTCTTTGTTCTAGGTAGATAATGTCTTGAAGCAATTTCTCAACTTCATTTCGATACCAATCTGGGACTGATTGATTATAACAATTTCTCTATCAGAAACATAACACTGTCAGCAATATTAAGTCATGAAGCAATAGTAAGTCCCCGTCAGCATTGTTGACTAATTGTTGTTTCTTAATTGTTCTGGATTTTACACTACCTATGTACAACGTATTTCACATTACAAATTGTACAACGGACTACTACGTAATGTCAGAAAACAAAAGCGCACTTGTACATGCGCGTTGGTAGCATGCTTGGGAATTGTGTAATAAACAATGGAAGAAAACACCTAAAGAGGAACTAATTATATTTCCTATGAAAGTTGTTTTGTCAATCCTTTCGTAATCGCTTGATAAGGATCAAATTTAGAACACCCACAGGAACTAAATTGTATTTCCGATTACACTATTATTAAAGAGATACCAACAACGGCTTGTTAATTATATGATAGATTCTAAAGAACAAATTAATTTCTTTGAAACTCTTCTAATTAGTTTGTTAACGACTTTAGGATATAGTTGTTTGACAAATAAAGCTGGTAAACTGCATTTACAAGAATAATATGTTTCGATCACTTTTAAGCTGTGCATGCCACACGCTAAATTTGTACATGAGAAGATGGGGCAGATGCCTTAAGAGCAATATTATCAGATCATTTTTAACCAGTGGAGTTAGTAAACAACTGTGGAATTTTTCTTCCAATGGAGGACAACTATGGCTACCTTTAATTTAAAATCCGATAAATATATAGTGATGTATAGAAAAATTTCTTACTTTCATATTTCAGTTTTTACAGGGCAAGTTACTGAAAATGTTATATTTTTATGGTATCTTCCTATAACGTAATCAAAATTAATGGTAATGGAAACTACGATGAACAATTTATTTGATATTACAGTATAAGAGTTAGGATCACAAGAGCAGGGGAAACTGAAGTACAGGGAGACACCAATAATTTGTACCTTTAAAATGTTCAATCAATACACATGCAACAAAAAGCGATAACATCGTTGCTATCTCTAGTATTGGGTTTGTGCGAATGAAATGTCCACCCCAGGTAAGTGATGTCCGAAGGCCGGAAAAATTGAAAGTACATTACCTGTTTAAACACAGTAGTCGCCGTCTGCAGGCGCACACTCTTACTATCGCTCAGCCAACGATTGGATTCCGTGGCGAAAGAAGTCTGGATTTTACAAGGCAAAGAAATTCTCAACTCCATGATGAACCCTCCGAACATCAGGGGAAGTCTTCCCTGCTTAAAAGTGCTCGAGATGCCGGAAGTCAGTGAAAGAGAAATTTGGGGAATACGGTGGGTGAGGAAGGATTTCATACTGCAACTCATGGAGAGCCTGCACCGTTCTTTGCGTTACGTGTGGGTGGGCATTGCCATGCAACATGAGGACACCATGTCTGTTGACCACTGCTGGATGCTTGCGGACAAGTGTGCGGTGCATTTCATGGAGTTCAGTACTGTAACTATCTGCAGTGATGGTTTCACCTCACCTGAGCAAGACATGATGGATCGCTCCTACCATAGATCAGAATACCAGCAACGACACCTTATGTGGGTGAAGAGGTGGTTTAAGGCAATTTCCTGGATGTTGATGACGATCCAACCATTGTCCTGATTACGATTACGATTGTGATAGCAGATCCTTTTTTCATCTGAAGTGACAATCTAATGCAGGAAACATTCCCGTTTATTCCTTGCACTCAGAGAACCCAGACGACAATTCTTGTTGGCCATTGTCAACTCATGTGGAGCCCATGTACCCAACTTTTTCACCTTACCGATAGCACGGAACTGCCGACTGACAGTGGAATGGTGTATAAATAGCTTGTCTGCAATGGCACGAACACTTTTCCGAGGGGCCGCTTCCATGATGATCCCTAGCAGCTAATCTGAACATGATGTTGGTCCGTGCCCACAACGCTAATTTTGTAATGTTGTATCACTGGAACGAAATTGGACAAACCAACGGCGATTGGTGCGCCTATTCACCATTCCAGTCTCAAATGCCCTGTTAATGTTATTTTTGGTTGGCTGTGCAAATTGCTCCAGTTTGAATTCATGGAAAAACAAATCACTCGCAATTGTGTGTTCTCTATGATGCACTTTCGTTCGACCCTGTTCAACAACACACTGCCTCCTGACTGTCTGGTACACCAGCCGGTTTACTGGACGTATACATAGTTTGTGACATTTGACGCGTGACCTCAGTCGATCCCTGTGTTATGTTGCTGAGGTTCGTTTCCCACCAGGCGTGAAAGCGGTCATTTCATTCGCACCAAACAAATAATATTTACGTTGACATTTTGTTTGGTTATTCGTTCGATAGATGGATAAGATATGAGAAAGTAGTCGAGGTTCTTTTATCTCAGTACACCCCCAACCATGGGGAACAGTGAGACATGCCACTTATTAGTGCAGTTTATCAATCGCTTTCGAAACTAACGGACATGCAACAGACTAAAGTCTGCATTAAATGCAAGGTGAGACTGTCTCCTTTAAGTTTGTCGATGCATTGTTGGCTGGGTCAATTTCGTTTTTATATCATCTTCAAGTACACTCGCTATATCAGAAGCAGTTGACAAGATAATTTTTCAAGAGAAAGCACTATTTTGTGTAAAGTTCAGTTAAGTATTGACTTAAATTCCATTATACTACAAATCGTAGATAAAATTTGCATTGTAAGATATCACAAAAAATTACCTACCTTAGAACTGAAATAACAGAACCACACGAATGCTACTTCTTCATGTACAGCGTAACTAAGAGAACAAAATACGATCTACTTGAGCATTATTTCCGGTTCAGCATTGTCAGCTACAAATTAAAACACCGTGAATCTCTGTGTACCCTATGTCTCGCTGCACCTCATTTCCACCCTACGAATATATTCAATTCAGAACTTTTTAGCTTTGTCACTAGGAAATGGACAACATTTCAGGAATTTTAGGAAAGGAGGGACGACAAAATAAAAAATGGAGACATGATTTTCGAAACTCTGCTAATACAGAGGTCGGCAAACATTTTAGATACGTGGACCAAATAGGTTAACTGTTATTAAAATCGAAATAAATTTTTCAATTATAATCAAAACCTATTTTTTGTGGATAAAAATCAAAATAGATTGTTTGATTAAAAATCAAAATGGATTAAAATTCGAAACCAATTTTTCTCGATTATAATTCGAAACTTACATTTTTTTATTAAAATACAAACCAGTATTTAAAATAAAAATTTGAAACTGATTTTTGGAATAAAATCAGTAGTGGTTCCACAGATTGGGACAGTATATCACTGCACACAATCCTGAGGTTACTATAGCATTTCTTTAAAATTAATTGTACCCATTATTTTAGTACGAAAATAACTTTGGCCTATGGAAGTTAAATTTTGTTTAATTGCACCGAATTTTGAATAATTGACGTAAAACAAAAAGGCGGGGAGACCCGCTTGGATTCAGCCTTAAACTAATTGACAGTTAATTAATTACATATTATTACATACGAGATAACAATAACCTCATTATAGAATTATCTCTAAAATCAATAAACCCTTAAGAGGGATGTAAACGTTTTCGTCACTTTTGAGTCTTTGTTTCTATTCAGAATGTTTGTATTGAAGTGCAGCACATCTGCGCAAGCGCTTCCTCTCATAAAGCCTGCGTGACAGGTTTCACATCTTTGATAATGCGGTAAAGTTGTTTGTACCTTTTCCTGGGAAACGGTTAGGAGTTGGTTGTTGATTTTAATACCACGTGTTATATCCTCTTGTGTCATTGTGTTGAACTAGAATTATTGTATATGATATATTTGCTTTTTATTTACAAAGAAAACTTCAAGCAATTTCTATACATATTATTTTTGGGTACACGATGAGCAATCAAATAAAAGAGTAGCACAATAATGCTAGTTCAGAAAGTTTAGTAACATATATCGATTATATCTGCAAAATTTAATTAGTTTGGTATTAATACCTTTTTTTTTTAAAAAAAAAGGTACATATATTTCGAAACATGTAGTTTTGGGAAAATTAAATTTAAATATTTACGTGGAATTATTTCCTCTGGTGACTATCCCTGCTCTCAAAAGGCACAAATTCCATAAACTTCATTGCTCTCTGCTTCTTCCTCTTCTCTCCTGCATTTCCATTGCTTTATTTTTCATACTCTTATCAGCTTCTGGATCACTCACTCAGATTTCGATATTTGTTTCGTATCTATAGCTCCTAGTACTACTAACGAGGCCAATTCCACAGAACCTAATTACGAGAAGTGTACGCACAGTGTACACATCCATTCACACAGGCACATAAGGGTCTACCCCCGTGAGAGCATACAAACAAGGCGCATACAAAAGATCGTGCCGTTATAAGGTGACTTTCGCCGTCAGTACGTGTTTCGCCGCTCAATGGCAAACGGAGAAAAGTTGTTCATTCATTTACGATTTGATCATTTTGTAAAGACGGGTGATAAGGAAAGGTTGCTCTGTTTATATTTGCTTCATTTACAGCGCAAAAACGAAAGACCAGAAGAAGGAAATGGGTTCATCCATTGAATATTGAAATACCTGTTGCTGGGGTTTTGATTTATTAATTTAATGAATTGAGAAGTGATGAAGGCAAGTTTTTTTTAATTTATTTCAGAGTGCAATAGCTTCATTCGATGAGCTCCTGAACATATTTTTCTTTATCGCCCCTGGTCGAATTAGTTTGTTTGGTCAAAATATTCAAACAAATAACCAAAATAAGAAAAATAATACTTATTGTTTTTTAATTACTATATTTGTTTTTCTCTTCCTCGCTGAGAGTATCAAAATCAGGTTTAAGTGTGCGCAAACCGCCCCATGCAATGGTCGTTTTGCTTCTGGATTTAAATTCTTCTAAGCTTTTATACCATGTCTTGCACTTAAGTTATTAAAGAGTCCACTTCACCACTGGAATCCATTTCTCAAGCCGCCAGATCCATCCCACCTCCGCACTGAACAAGAGAATCCGGAGAATTATTCCAAATTGACACGAATAGGAATCTTTTGTTAAGCGGGCGTGCAGCGCTGTGTGAAACACACCATATACTGCAATAGTAATCAACAAGCTAGAGATGGCAAAACACCGTCGGCGACTTTCAAGGAAGTCGCACCGTCAGCGGTGGCCGACGACGGCGTAACGCCGATCTTGAGTACTGTGAAGATCAATGTTAATCACTGTTGACGGTGATGGTTTGGTCTGAAGACGGTGTGGGGAAAACAGCATTTCAAGAAGAAAAATCTCCTCCAATCTCTTCCCCGGAAGTAGCGTTCCAAGAACTGAAGGAACATTAAAACGCTGAACGGCGATACTAACAGGCTGTAATAGGAAATCAGCAGCGCGAGCATTGCCGGAAACAAGCCCAATGAGTCGTCCAAATTACATGATGAAATTGAAGCCTTCAGTGCTCCACGTACCGCTTGACTAGATTGCAATGGCAATGAAGATGAATTTATCTAACAGGATACTGTATTTTTTTTCGACCTCTCGACGGGAAACAGCAACACCAGCTCGCAAAGATGAATGAGGAAGATTCGAGAGGGCAAAGGTATCATCACAAGTAAAATCCCATAATAAAGATCTTCCTCTTCTCCAATGCACTAGAGTCATACCGTCACATCTCTTACCATCGGAACGACTACATCCAGATGGTTCACACACTGAAGGTACTTCAGCTGAAATAAACACACAAACAATTACATCATTTACGCTTTTATGACGCATGTGTCTATTAACACCTCGAACACAAGAGAGACCATGAGGGCCACGCTGATCTACGAACACCCCACAAGCTAGACAATTGTGAGGTACAGCCACGGAAATATATACTGCGGGAGTCTAGTTATTATTTAGTCCATGGTCTACCATTTAGTTTAGAATTTAACGCATAGTTATGGACTAGATAGGCACCATTAAATTAAGCCTACTACATCTGTTCTTCAGACATGTCACAGCTTAATCACAACTGCATGTCTGGTCTATAAATATAATTTAAATAAGAAGCTAAATGTTAGCTTTTATTCAACTCCCGCAGAACCTACTTCTGTAACTGTACACAGACGTCAGCTCCTAATCGTAAAGCAACAATAATATGAACACTTTTATTGGATAAGTGGAGGCCCAGAAGAGGAAAAGGCCCTGAAACCAAATACCAGAATCTAGTGAAAAAGCAGGAAGTAGTATGGCTTTATCCTCAAGACAACCGGGGGATTGTAGAAGAAACGATTGGGTGCATTGAATAACTTGATCATCCCAAATGGCCTGAGAACTACTGTAGTCTAAAGGAGAATCCATGCCGGTTAAAGAAGGATAATGGCTAATGTATTTATGTCCGATTGTTGTGTTAAATTACCAATTGAAACAATTATATTGTTTTAACAATGAAATCACTGTTTTTAGTAAATAGTTCCCAACGCAGTCACTTCCGGTTTATAAAAGTATGATAACTACCAAGGTAAACAACTATCTACTCATGTGCAAAAACTCATTGCAATCTGTCAAGCGGTTTTGGCGTGATGAGGGAACAAACATCGTGACATTCATTTTATTTATATAGATTATTCATTTTCTTCACATTGTTAGGCGTCGATTTTGGGCTCAAAGTTGGAAATGATGCATCTCTGAAACGAAGCGGAATTTTACCCATTTCTAAAGTTACTTTTTTACTTGTTTTGATGTCAGCAATAACCTCTTAAATTTTTTTCATACATTTTACTTACACACTTGTATATTGAGATATGTCCATTTTATGTATATTTTACTCAACGTTCGAATATCCTTTTAGATGTAAATCCGTTACTTTTAGGATCAATGTTATGAGTATCCAGAAGCATTCTTGGAGAAAGCCAGGCAACCTAGTTGCATGGAAATTCATTCAATATTATGAAGGACAGCAATGCTCGAATCAACCGAACTGCTATAAATGCGGAAAATCACACTTGAGCATTTAGTGCACAGTGATATCCAACAAGAACTATTGTCTCACTTGCAGAAAGCAAGGACACAGAACAGCAGCGACAGTTTGTCCACAGCACCCGTTACGAAGTAAACTGACAGCATCCAATAAAGTTTTTAGAGCTGGCGAAACCAACACTATTCTACCAAATACAAATTATGAAGGCCAAGCTGAACAAGATACTGATATTTTAGAATTCAAACTGATGGAAGCCAAATTTTCAGACATGATTCAAAATTACGACAAACATACTGAAATTGTGAAATGGATGTCTACAGTTCTTTCCCTCTCTCTACAGACCGAAGCACAACAGGTTCAAAACGCCATCAAACAGGCCTCTGAAGAACTTTTCCGATACTATTTAAACATCATAAGATCAATAGATGAACATATCTTTCTGGGGCAAGAACCTTTCAGCAGGCATAAGAAAACGTAAATCTTTAAATTAAAAAAAATATATTCTTCCGACAAACATACCAACTCATTACGGACATACCAAGTTTATCTCCAGCTTATTTTCAATGTTTTCCAATGACCACTTCAAAAGTTTGTATGTATGGTACTTCTCATCAAATTACTATATTACATTCGTCAAAAGAGTTCTCCACGGATGCCTCGAGAGTACTAACAAATTATTTATATAAGAAAAGTGGCAACATGTTCTTTAGATACAACTGAGCAATGTAGCAGATCAACTAAATTAATTATATCCCTCTCCTATCACATTCTACCCACTTACCAAAACACCAAAATATTAAACAATTAGCTATAACTTCAAATCAAATAAATATAATTAGTTTAAATTGCCTTGGGTGGGTTTCTAGGATAGATGCTTGTGTGGGCGGTTGGGTCTTGCTGGGTTCTGAATTGGGGAATTGCTTATGAAGACAATCAAATAATACATAATATTTTCACATACATTTTAGAATATTCCAAAGGACCAAAATTATTATACTACCACGACTTAAATTACTTCTCGATTTGTTAGTTAGGGGTCGGAATATTCGTTGATTAAGAAAAATGTCCTATTTCTACCAAAATAATCGATCATGATAGCGGCAGATACTAAGATAAATGTTATCAAATGATTTATTAAATTGTTTACGTAACCATATATGTATACATGTGACATATGGACGAAAGTGATTTTTAATTTAACAAGATTCTGTGAAGGTTACGTTGAAAATTACTCATTGATATTTAGATACAGCAGAATTACTTTCAATTCTTCCACATTAAAGTTTATTTATATGTACTTTAGATACAAATTTCTTTCAAATTTAGATGTCACACGTCTGAATGAAAGTAATGTTTTTAGAGTGGTTTAGGGAATTTAACCATGTTAAACTGTTAAATTCTACCTCCGGCGTTAGCAACTTGCATCAAAACCACCAAGTTTAGAAATCGCAGTGTAACTCTGAATCATGCAAAGAATAATGTTACATCTTGTTAAGGATATATTCAGTACTATAGTCCCATTTTTTTCAAAGGATATGCACTACATTTATGAATCTTTAAGCAAAGACTATGTTTTCATTAACTTTTGATTCATGTTTCCATTCAGGATAATGTAAATTAACAATCTCCAACAAAAGCTGGCAACACTATTTCCGTATATGTAAATGTATTGTTATCGTTGCACGAAATTTCCTTGCTGCTCCTAAAAATTGTCTAGGGAGTTCAAACTTTCAGGGAAGAAAGTTCATAACCAACTCTACTGCATGATCGATGCCGATTTTTTATTTTCCTTTTCCTTCATTGTTGAAATCACTTCATTGTCGTTGTGAATATCAAAACCTGTAAAAATGAAACTCTTTGAACAATGAACAAAAACAAAAATTAAATTAACGACATCGATCATGCTCTTGAATCAATTATGAACTTTCTTTCCTGAAAGTTTGTACTCTCTAGGCTTAAATTTGTAGGAGCAGCAATGAAATTTCTTCTAACAGTGACAATACACTAGACATATACGGAGATAGTGCTGCCATCTTTTGTTGGAAATCGTTGCTTTACATTAACCTTAATTATAGGATAAAATAATTTAAATTTCACAAAAAAAAATGCTAGTGAGTCAATAATAACGAAGTTATATGCATTGATACTTAGAAGGAAAGAGAAACAAGAAGATTGTTGAGATTTTCGTGTAACTATCAGTTGACAGTTCTATATTTCGACTCCAGAAGCCAAAGGATACAAGTGACATTGACGAATAAATAAAGTACGAGGTAATCTTTTATATATAACCCAAAATATATGTGACACAAAATTGTCATATTTCATGTACACCTTAAGGTCAAATGTTTCTTTATACCAAATATATCAGTTTTGTGTCACAAATTAATATTATTCGGTTTATATAAAATAGATTACCTGAAACTGCTTTTGTTCGTCAATGTCACTTGTATTTCTTACCTTCTGGAGTCTACATACACGACTTAAAAATTTTTAGACTCAATAAAATTAGACTCATGAATGTTATTTGATTGTACAAAATTGCATCGGTATACTTCTAATATTCTAATTACTGTTATTGAATTGTTTGTTAATTTTATTACATGTCATATATGCTTTTCCAAATCAGGAATATTTTTGACACTGTTCATTTTGACACATGAAGGATGCTCCATCTTGTATAAGGTGAATGAATCTTTACCAATTCAAGCTACAATCTATAGGGTAGTTTCCTTTGAAGGAGGTTTAGTACGAATCTTACTGCATTACCCTCGCAACTATATAAAGTCTTCCAGTTTCGAAGGCAGATATTATACCCCAAACCATGATTGACATCGTAAGATTTATACATTTGAACTTGAACATCTTCCCAGGCCAAGGTCGAATTTATCGTCAGCATTCATCAGATAAACTGAGACATATTTTCATCCAGTCATTAGAAATCGAGTGTCCATTAGAGCAGGGTTGCCACCTTTCTGTACAAGAAAATCGGGACAGGCTCTGTACATGAGGTCTGAGGGTATCAGTACATAGGTGGTTCGTGGGTACTTTCACAAAAACAAAATACTATTTACGCTCTAAGATTGGTTTTTAGGGCCATCCTAGACTTCTTCTGAAATTAAAATTTAGTACCGATTTAGTTAAAATAAATTGTACTTTTCTTGTTATTTAAACAAGACTTCTTTAAGTTACATTTTAAATTTTTTTTTCCACCTCGTCCATTAGAAAGATGGT
>JAGDQP010042932.1:1609-16381 GCA_022664845.1 Lepisma saccharinum
ACAATAAGAGAAAACATTCTTTGGATATGATATTTGCCGGATCAATCTGCGAATTAAAAAAAAGCATTCGGAAAGTCTTCAAAACATGCAGAATAAATATACTAAAAAGTAATCGATTTTATTTTTATTCAAATAACTCGCGAGTTTCTACGCACACAAACTACAGATGTGTGTAAACTGATGTCCGAAGTACCCCGTTTAACTGCCCCTGCTGGACACTTCCACGTAGGTGTTTTTATTTTTATCAAACTTCGTAAACAATACATATTGTCTTTAAACTAGAATTTACTCCATTTATATTTAGGTAAGGTAATATGAAAGAATAGTGTATATTTTATTTAGTGTTAAAGTTAACTAGATATGTGTCTATTTTCATCAGTCACTAATGATTTTTTTTAAATACAATAAACTGTTGTCTATTGTCTCCAATATTTTCTTTGTTCCATCTCTGGTTGCACTTTCTATTTTTCAATATTGATTCTTTATTCTTCACTTTTCCTTCAACTTTATTATTAATATTTTCCCCTCACCTCTGACCCGTTACCTTCCTATTCATTTAGGAAGACCCTTACCTACTACTTCTTGCATCGTCCACAATTCCGTCTCCATATGGTGTTTTTCCTGACGCATGTAGTCATTTCCCACTTCCATAACCTAGCCACATTGTTACCCAGTATCAGTTGGTAACATGGCGTCTCAGTCCAAATCGTGCACCACTCCGATCTATCAATTTTCTCTATTCCATTTGAAAAAATTCTGCACAGTGATGTGTTATGAACTTCGTGTACGTGTGTCTTGATATTCTACAATGGACCTTTCTACCGTCCTTTATATATTAATTAGTCAATTTTGTGACCGATAATTAACTAGTAGGTAATTTTGTTACATAATAGAATTGAAAAACAGGTGATTTTGTCACTGTAAAGAAGGAAGGTCTTACATCAGCAGGTCTTCTCATTAAAACAATGTTACCCTCAGCTTGGGAGCAAATAATTTTCTGCTTTGTATTATGCATTCTCAGGACCTAATCTTTCTAAAGTTTTTGAAGCCCCTGATTAGTATGACTACCAGAGATCGTTAATAATTTATCTAGTAAAAATTATTCATTTCGATACTGTTGCATTATTCCTACCTCGGCGTAAACACTGAGTCATTAACTTAACAGTTTCATGAAAAATAAATCACATTTTAACGAAAATACACAATGATAATTGTTAACATAGAATTTATAATGAGGAGCAAATACTTTTAAAACTTCGTTCTTCAGGCCCAAAGTTGGTACAGTGAGTGAGACACTGCAGGAATATATAATTCTGTGGAATATCCAATTTATGCAAATTTCAGAAAGGGTAAATATTTAGATCGTAGATAAATGGACTTTAGGTCCCTTTCATATTCCAGGCTTGAGGATTATTTCTGAGAACAAAACCAACATTTTTGCAGAGAGGGGGAATCTCAACTTTCCACAACACATCGAAAACTGAAGATTAATGTAATACAGGATTTAAAACCAAGAGTTTTAAAAAATTTCCTGTTTTGAGAGCAAAATACTTTCGGCCACTAAGCTATGCGTTATTACAAAACGTAAACATAAGGTAGTCAATACGTCAACCTAGTGGGCTGAGCAAGATCATGTATTGCTAGGTTAACACTTAATGAAAGATGCAGTCCTCACGCAAAAGAGTTGATGATTTAGCTTGGTTGTTTCATTTTAATTAAATTCTGATTCCATGGTTAGATACTGAAGAGTTTGATTGATATGAATTGAAAATAAGGTCACGTTATACGTGCTTTAGTATGATGATCATGAGTTGGAAATTACAAAGTTGAAAATGGTTTGAAAAATAAATTGTATTTTTTTCTATAGTAAAGGGTCGGAAATTGGTAAACTAATTCTAAGGAAAAATGGCTGGCTGGCATCGGGTTGGGTGTCAAATGCAGTGGAGTTTTAATATAAAAGCTATTAAAGTTATTATGTAATCGAAAACTGGATCTCCAGATATTTTGTCTGAAGTTTGAGTTTGCTGGTAGTAGGGTCAAAGAAAAGTTGTGTACGACTCTTTCGATTTTAGCATTACAATTTAAAGTTTGTGTGTGTGCTCGGCAAATTGAAAGGGTAACACACCCTTTGGAAAGGTCTGGCAGAATCCGTGGTCGCGATAGCTTTTGTAACCATTAGTCCTTGTGCCAGGAGCAAAAAAACGATGATTTGGTATAAAATGGGGAAACCAGATAAAACGTTTAGCACTTGTACACTGATATGTATAGAGCACGAAAATACGTGATAGACATTCCAAAATGGTAGATATCTAAGATGGCGGCCATTAAAATTGGCGGCCGACGCTATTTATTAAAATCTCGGCTATGAGTTATCCGATTTCGAACATTTCTTTTTAAATTAAAGATATATTCATTAGCTACATTTTTGTTTATGAGCAATATTTTCGAAGATCTAATAATTTTTCAGTTAAATGTTAAAACGTATCATTTTAGCCCAACATATTTTCTTATTTAATATTTAACTTTGAAACGATTGGTTTTAGATAAACCTATGTCCTTGCACAGTATATAGTGTGTAACTTAGGGTTTAATTTTTAAAAAATCCGGCAAGTATAACCAGTGATCTGGAAAATTGTTCGAAAAATTCTGCATTGTGAGGTAACATTACGGAGGCAGTAATGCGTGTAGAAGCTACATGATTTGGTATAAAATGAAGGGAAGAAATGAAACTTTCAGCTCTTGAACATTTGTCTATGAAGAGCACGAATGTGGGTGATAGACATCACAAAACGGTAGTTATTCAAATGGTGGCTATCGCTAATTCTCAGTGTTACGAGATTTCGATGGTTCCTTTTTTAAATCAAAGTTAATTTATTTGCCTTCAATTTTTATTAAGAGCAATATTTCCATAAATATATTAGAAATTTGTTGTTAAATTAAAAATTGTGCATTTTAACCTTAATTATTTAATATTTGCTTCGATATTTTTTTTAATATTAATACTAAGTGGATATTAAGTGAAATTAAAAAATAGAAAAAAATGTTTATTATTTTCTTATTTAA
Source organism: Lepisma saccharinum (assembly GCA_022664845.1). Lineage (NCBI taxonomy): Eukaryota > Metazoa > Arthropoda > Insecta > Zygentoma > Lepismatidae > Lepisma > Lepisma saccharinum. The sequence continues at coordinate 4,673 of JAGDQP010042932.1, forward strand.
GATCTTATTAGGAAACATTATTTTTTAGATAAATATTTGCTTTCAAAACGCTGCTGGGCAGCTCTAGGTTAATTGTTTAGTGCTCACCTCTGATGCTAGGGGTGCTCGGTTGGACCCCTGCTCCTGCTATATGGACTTTGTGGTTGATTAACTCCATATGCGTGGCTATTCTCGAGCTTCTGCCGTTTCCTCCCAGTTTCTTTATTCAACCAATTCATCTCATCATCCATCCTGTTTTACCCAAAGTTGCCTAAAGGTCTTAAAATTAAATTCAAATGATACTTCATTTAATATAAACTTTTATTTTTAAAAATAGGCGCTATAATCTCCGATAATTTGGACGTTTCAAATCACTACTAATAAAACGTATGGTTTTCTGTTGTATTGTACAATCAGATTAAAACAAGTAAATCCATTGTGATAGGCGTTAAGAACTGAAAATACTTTATATTGGCCAAAATGTCTCAGAAATTTATTAAGAAGTGGCATCAACTGTAATAAGGTTCCATTCAGGTCAGAGTGTGACAGGGTAAATGCATTTGCAGGGCAAATAAAGATTAAAAGATTTACTGGAATAGTACAAAATAATGTCACAACATTTAGAATCATAGGAATGGAGTGCACTGTTCCAGATGAGTTATTCAAGATACAAGAAATTTACTTGTAACATGTATTCCAAGAGAATTGGGAGTGGCAATGAGCTGCGACGAAATTATTTACATCCAAAGGCGGGTGAAGTCGATAGTTGCTAGCTACCATCATGCAAGGATGCATTGGAACGTGCAAATTTCCAGATAGAGATTTAGATACTAAGACTTCGAAAATAACGTTAATCGTATAGCAGAGGCTAAAGAGTATAAATGGAGAAAGGACAGCGAAGGAAACCTATGCATCAATTTGATCGCCAGAGCATTTACACCAGAAACTGTTGTACTTTCCATTCAGCGTTTCAGTTGTTACAGAAATACGCAGTAATTGCTCTGGTTCAAATAATCAATTAGCGTATTATTGCTCTTTTCTTCAACGAAAAGCAGTCTCTTTTGCCAAAGCATTTATTTAACAAAACAAATAGTTTTCTATTTTTTTTTTAGAAAATATTATGCAAATTTAAATAAGAAAATGTCATGCATATGATTTTCTTTTCCCTCCTCTTTTGATAAGAAATTTTCGCCTAAACCTACAAATCTGCCTCAGTCAAAAATTGAATAAAAATGATTTCGGTTAAAATTCACATTTAATATATTTAACTGAATAGAATATTAGATTTATGAAGATAGTGCTCAAACTAGTGCAGTGCAACTTTTGATCTGACGAAAGTTCCTTGGCGATCACGTCTTCAGGAGAAGCGAAAGGGAAGTCTGTATAAAAGGCCTAACTTCATGTAACAACTCTGCATTCTCCTGTTAAAACTAATAGAACTTTTGGAGATAACCTCATTCAGGGCAACTACCAGTGAACTCGATATTCTAAATCTATACTGACAATGATGCAGATATATAGTCCTAATATAGAAAAAAATCGCCAGTTTTATTTCATTAGGTGTTGAAAGAAGTTATAGACAGTCAGTCACATAAGCAAAGTAGGCCTCCCTAGGGAAGAGTTCAAAAAAAAATAATAAAGGCTTGTCAGTTCTTTCACAAGTCACTAAACACACTGAATAAACCACCAAATGCACATGCACTTGCGCCTAAGAATAAAAAAACATTGGTCATATTAGTGGTACAGAGAGATTGAATAGCGGTCTATCATTCTTATACTCAATAACGGAAACTTTGTGAACAATAAAATGAGTGTTAGGAGACGTACTTAAATTAGGAAAGTTCATATTATATTTTTATCGCAAGCAATTTTAATCAAGGGCTCGTAACAAATATCTAACAGAGAGACCTTCCAAATCCCTCTCCAGCACACCTCTGGACTTGCCTGCTTGTTATTTAATACTTCCATTTGAAAACGGAAAGAAAGAACGTTATTCCTTGAAAGGGACAGGAAAATCAAAGAAAATTTAGATTCAAGAAAATCAAAACTTTTCGGTGTATTGCCATGGAGCAATATAACGTAATTTATGGATTGAATGAAAGAAGCGGTACGTCTCGGACTTAACATCGGCAATGGGTAGGTATGCGAGTTCGAACGCTGTGGCAGACTATCCTGACTGAGTTTTCCCAGGGGTTCCCTCGGTTTCACAAGGCGAAAGCCAAGATTGTACCATAAATAATGCCCTGGCCGCAAAGTTCCCCATTCCAGCTTGAGCCAAAGATGCCAAAAGGCCATAAAAATATCAGTGAAAGCTAGAAGCATAATATGTACTACAGTGATTGCTTTTGTACCCGCAACAAAATATAGTTTGTTTCAGGACTTACCAAAATTCGATCGTAATCTACTGGTAGCTCCCAGTGATATTTACGGTGACTCGCAAAAGGTTAGATACACAACACATAAGGGATCGCGGCTATAGAGTTAGTTATCACTTTTCTCCTGAGTTCAAGTTATCTGTGAATCTCTGCTGCTTCTTACTTTTATAACTATGATCGGGAACATAAAAGTAGTAACTTTCACAAATTTGAATTTTTGAATAGTCATCATCAGCTAATATAGTACTACATGTAAACTCAAACCTGGGATAATGCAGCTTTACAAAGCTATAGCATTCTGAAGTAGGCCTTGTTTACATTTTCACAACACAAGAGATCCGTGACCCTGAACTTTAGGGGTTCATACTGCAAAGGTGAATTGTTTCCAAAGGCACAAAATTGCACAATATTAATCTCTCATGACCTACTTTCATATATAAAAAATAGGATAGTAAAAATAACACATCTATCATATAATGTCTAAACTTCTAAATAATTGTTTTTAAAATTTCAAATAAGTTGTTTAAGGTACAAAATTTCAGAATCTTCGGGCTGTTGGATTCGGGCGAAAGGAGAGGTGTTAACGACTATTTAAGGGACACTGACTGTGTATGTTACGTAAAATGCACAAAATGTTGCCTCAAATGATACTAATGTTAGCACAAATCTGAAGTTTGGAAGTGGGGCGAAACCTCTCCTTGATATATTGCGCAACCGCTGAATCCTATATTGTTACAAAGACACCACAAAACAAATCTGTTTTCTAATCAGACCATGAAATGATAACATTTTTGAAACATACAAATTAAAAGAAACCACAGACGAAAACTGAAAGGAAACTGTATTGATATGAAGATAAATAAATCCTGTACACTGTTGGGAACAACGCACCTGCGAAGGGGGCTTCTGGTCCTCTAAACACTCCCCTAAGTCAGTTCTTATACTTTCGGATTCCTTCTCTTCTTTTATCTCCACATTGTTTTTTTTATTCACACCTTTCATTTCCATCGGCGTCAAGTAAACGTTTAACAATTTCTATGGATAAATTAATTTCATCGTAGCTTAATTTCTTTATAAGCTGATCTATGTCGTCCTCGGGATCTGTTCCACTCGAACTGCATGGCTGAAATGCAAAAACAAAGTTGTTAGAAATAAACGTTTCTTAAGTTTATCAGTTAAGCAGTATAAAGTATTCGATGACGTCCAGCTTTTATTAGTCTTAGAAGTCGGTAATAGTAGGCTTATGCAAGAAACTGACTGTCAAATAGAATTACAGTTTCTGCGCACTTAAACTTATATCTACAGTTACTTGTAGACATATCTACAGTTACTAATATTCACATCAAAGAATACTAAAATGAAATATAAACCATCTGATAGAATAGCTCCAAGTTACTGTATCATGATTTAAATAAGTTACACGTGTCCAAGCTTACGTGATAAGAAGAACATTTTATTTAGGTTCTATTTAAGGCAACAGAAAATTTACATATCCAAATACTATTAGTAACGACTAACCGAATATTTTTACGGCAAATATTTTAATACTTTATTTCATCTGCTAGGAATTTAAAATAATATAGGCTGATCTCGTTCCAACGTAAAGCAAAATACCTACAGCAAACAGGTGTAATTAATTTACACTTATGAGATGGTAAATATGTACCAGCTAGATCTACATTTAAATGTGATTTTCTACAGTACATTGAAATATATTTTATTACAGGATTTACGGTCGTTACATACTTTTGGAAAACGGAAGCTTATATTTTACAAGATTATAACTCGGAATCCTAGTGCTTAAAAATACTCTGAACTTCATTTTTCTCGGCTGTAATTCAGCTTCCACTTAATCTGGAGTAGTATCTGGTGTAACGCCTTTTAAGACTACTGACAGCATCGGTTTGCGTTTCGGTGGTGGCGGTTGTTTTATGTGTGGTTCATTGAGAGGTGTGAGATGAACGTGTTTGCCAAATATTTCTAAACCGTATCTATAGAAGAGTGATTCTTTGTCCGTTGATTTGATGATTAGGCTATTTCTAGTGGGAGTGATTTCAGTTATGCGTACGTATTTCGGGAGTAGTTGCAGAAGAAGCTTCGGTGCCTGATGTTTGGTGTCGAATCTTGTGAGTAAGAAAGCGTAAGTTGGTTGATCTGGAGTGGAAATTAACTGGTCGTCAGATGCTTTCAATCCATGTCATAAGAATCGAATTGCGACGTACTGATTGCATAATTACTTTTAGTTGGAGGTGATCGTGATCGTCGCTGAAGCTGTGATCTGGAGCGTTGACTGGTTGGTGATAGTCGATCTGAGCTACGTGAGTATTTTTGGTTCCACCTCATTTTAGGAGTAACTGTGGAAGTTGTTTCTTGAGCAATATATGTCATTGAATGCGTGTTGTTTCGGTATGTTTAAGAAATGAACAATGGCGCAAAGTGCGTGATGATGAAAATGGACAGTCACTGTATAATGCAAAATGTTTCAATCTAACCCCTACACTCCCACGCTAGAAGTGCCATCGATCCGAATCTGTTCGTTCGTGTAGTATTCTCTTCCGTGGGTCTGCCAAACAAAATCTTTCATTCTTCACTAACAAGCCAAAGCTAACATTGTGAGCTGTGACAACAACATGACAGTCTATAAACTACTACAAGACATACAATGTCAAAAAGATATATCTACTATTAACACTGATATTAACTATTTCTCTTATTAGCAACAATTCATACATATTTTTTATAATAGTCCTTCAAATAGCTTCCAGTTCTAATAATCGTCACACGAAATAATCTCACTACTGACAGCAGCTGGTCTGCCTGAAATACTTCTTCCATCGCAGCTAACTTGCAGGAAAGTACTTCACACTTCACGTTCATATAACAGGGGGCCAAACAGTCCCCCTGTTATAAACTTAAAATGAAATATGGCTCTGTTTTGAATGCAAATATGATATTTCTCGTACTGTATTTGTTGCAAGACCTACCAATCAAAAATTATAACTGTTGTGGTAACTAATATTATGACCTCCACACAAATGTCCCACAAACTCTCGCGTACGGCAATTATAACTTCAAGCGGAAATAACTTTCCTGTTTTTTTTTTTTTGTTTTGTTTTTTTGAGGAGACGCTAAAAAAATAAAACTGAACATAAGTGAAGAACGACATAAGTTAGAAATATACATTCAGTGGAGGTAAACTACTAAAAGGCTTTAAAAAATAAGTACGTAAGATCAGATGTACCTCAAGCGAGGAGCTGAGTCATTAATTGTAGGAGTAAAATGTAATTATTTTTCAAAACTGGTTAACAGTCCAACAAGAAATAAATTTTGACTCCAATTTCAGCTGAAAGGGCACAGACGAGCCAATCAGGACGAGGAATATGTTCAGTGTGAATTATGCGGATACCAATCTATCGAGAATAAAACTTTCAGAAAACACATGAAAAGTCACGCAGGGGGAAAACCTTGTAAATCTGACATGAGTGGATATGGTATGACTCTAAATAGTAGGCTGATAAGACACATGTTAACACATACCGACGAAAGGCCCTTTCAATGTGACACATGCGGATATAAATGTACTCAGGACAGTAATCTGAATATGCACATGTTAACACACACAGACCAGGGACCTTTTCAACGTGAAACGTGCGAATATAAATGTACTCAAAACAGTAGTCTGAATATGCACATGTTAAGACATACAGACCAGAGGCCTTTTCAATGTGAAACATGCGGATATAGATGTACTCGAAAGGGTAATCTGAAGAGGCACATGTTAACACATACAGACCAGAGGCCTTTTGAATGTGAAACGTGCGAATATACTCTAAAGAGTAGTCTGAAAATGCACATATTAACACATACAGACGAGAGGCCTTTTCAATGTGAAACGTGCGCATATAAATGTATTCGAAGGAGTCATCTGAAAATGCACATGTTAACACATACAGACGAGAGGCCTTTTCAGTGTGAAACATGCGGATATAAATGTATTCGAAAGAGTTGTCTGAAGAGGCACATGTTAACACATACAGACGTGAGACCTTTTCAGTGTGAAATATGCGGATATACGGTGTAGATGCATTCAAAAGAGTGCTTTGAAAAATCACACGTTAACACACAGACGAGAGGCATTTTCAATGTGAAATACGCGGATATAAATGTTCTTGAAGAAGTCATCTGAAAATATATAATGTATGCAAACGAGTAGACTTCTAATGATGTACGTATGAATATATACGTACTCTAAATAGTTGGCTGAAAACGCGTACCTACAGGAGAAAGTTGTTTTGAATGTGAAACGTAGATATGATATATTCGTGCGTTAAAAAGAGAAGAATGCATAAACTAAGCATGTGCTTCTAATATGAAATATGAGAATATAAATAGACTTAAAACAGTGACTTGAAACGACACGTAATAATGCATAGGCTTCTTCAGCGTAATTATATTCTAAAAACCAGGAGAATACATACTGGGACTTTTTTTTCAATTTTTGTTATTCGGCTACAATTGAATTAAAATGACTGCGTGGAAAAATATCACCAGTGTGTTTCCAATGTAGCATTAAATATGAGTGTTTTCAAAGAAATATTACAATAAGAGAAAAAGTCTTAAAACCTGCATGTATAAATGTACTAAAAATAATAAATTTTATTTTTGCTCGCGAGTTTCTACACGCCCAACCTACAGATGTGGGAAAACGGAGGTCCGAAGACTGCCCCTGCTGGACACTTCGAGGCAGCAGTTTTTGTTTTAATTAAACTTCAAAGCGTCACGTTCGTATTTCTAACTAAACATGATTCACTGCAAACCTTTGGAAAAATAATCTGCTCATTCTTAAAATTGAAGTAGACAATCCTAATGTTAGATGTGAGATGAGCGAACTATTAAAACAGAAGTGTATTAAATGGAGTGATATGGACGTAAACAATACGTATTCTTTTTAAACCAGAATTTACTCCGTTTTATTTAGGTAAGGTAATATGGAATAATAGTGTATATCTTCTTTAGTGTTAAAGTTAACTAGATTTTTATATATATCCTTTAGTTTCTAATGATAAATTTTATTAAATAAAATAAACTGTGGTCTATTATCTCCAACATTTTCTTTATTCCGTCTCTGGTTGCACTTAAAGTCTTTTTTCAATATTGTTTCTTTATTCACCACTTTCCCTTCGACATTATTATTATTAATATTTTCCCCTTCCCTCTGATCTTTGACCTTCCTATTCCTTTAGGAAGACCCTTACCTATTACTCTTTACCTCGTCCACACTTCCGTCTCCATATGTTTTTTTCTCTGACGCAGGTAGTCATTTCCCACTTCCATAACCTGGTCACAGTATTACCCAGCATCAGTTGGCAACATGGCGTCTCAGCCAAAATCCTGCACCATTCCGCTCTATAAATTTTCTCTCTTACATGCGAAAATGCTTCTGCACAGTGATGCTGTGTTCTGAAGTTCGTATACGCCTGTCTTGAGATTCTACAACGAACCTCCTGTAATCTTACGAGAACTTAACTAGTAAGTAATTGTGTCAAAATATTAGCTAGTAGATAATTTTGTCACAGAAGAGAAAAACTGAAAAACAGGTGATTTTGTCACTGTATGCAGACATATTCGAGTCTGTAGCTAAGGAAGGCCTTATATGAGCAGCCGTTCTTCTTAAAACAATACATCTCTCATATTCTCACTTTCATCTTGGAAGCAAATAAATATAGGCTTTGTATTATGGATTCCCGGGACCTACCCTCTCTAAACTATTTGAAGCCCGCTATTGCTATGACTGCCAGAGATTGTTAATAATTTAGCTAATAAAAATGCTTCATTTCGATACTCTTGCATTACTCCTACCTCGGCGAAAAGAGTGAGTCATTAAGTCAACAGTTTCATGAAATGTGAATCACATTTAATGAAAATACATATTGAGAATTGTTAACACAGAATTTGCAATTAGGAGCAAATACTTTTAAAAGTTCGTACTTCAGACCCAAATTGGTACATAATTCAGACACTGCAACAATATATAATTCTGTTCAATGTCCGATTTATGCAAATTTCAGAAAGGGTAAATATTTAGATCGTAGAAAAATTTAATTTATGTCCCTTTCATATTCCAGGCTTCAGGATTATTTCGGAAAACGAATCCAAGGAAATTTTTTTGCAGAGAGGGAGAATCTCAACTTTCCACAACACATCGAAAACTTGTTATAAGAGGATCTGAAAATTAATGTAATACAGAATTTAAAACGAAGAATTCTAAGAGAATTCCTGTTTTGAGAGCGACATGCTTTCGGCCACAAAGCTATGCATTATTTCAAAACGTAAACATAAGGAAATCAATAGCTCAACCTGATTGACTAACGTTGTGGGCGGAGCAAGATCACGTCTTGCTAGGTTAACACTTAATGACGGATGCAGTCCTCACGCAAAGGAATTGATGCTTTAGTATGGTTGTTTGGTTGCTTTCATTTTAATTAAATTCTGATTCCATGCTCGGTTATTGAACTAGTTTTTCTGATATAAATTGAAAATAAAGTCACGTTATATGATGACCATACGTTGAAAACTACAAGGTTGAAGATGGTTTGAGAAATGAATCGCATTAACTAGAATAAAGGGTCAGAAATCGGTAAACTAATTATAAGAGAAAATGGCTGGCTGCCATTTGGTTGGATGTAAAATGCAGTGGAACTTTTAATATAAAATCTATATTATTGTGTAATCGAAAACTAGATCTCCGAGATCAGATATTCTGTCAGAAGTTTCAGTTTGCAGGGAGTAGGATCAAAAAGGAAAGTTATGTAAGACTCTTTCGATTTTTAGCATTAAAATTTAAAGTTGGGCCGTGTGTTCGGTAATTTGAAAGGGTAACATCCCTTTTGGAAAGGTCTGGTAGAATCCGTGGTTGCTACTTTCTCTAACCATTATTTTGTGAAAACAAGGCATACTGTATCTGGAACCTACGATAATGCATGTGTGAAAATCGTACAAAAACTAGTCACGCAGTCAAAAATTTCACCCAGTCTGGAAACTATTATTCACTGGGAAACTATTATATGCGGTTCTCTGAAGGTAATATCTCTGGTCCGGTAACCGCTTAGACCCGGTCCGAAACTTAACCTAATTCATCTTCGTGCGATATTGCATTTTCGGTATACGACTACACTTTCACTCTGCTGCGAAGCACTTCATATATCTAGGGTATCCATTGGAAAGCACTTCACGGTTCCAATCATAAGGAAGATATTTTTATGAGTTATTCTCTAGAAAATTAAATATCGGATGGAAAGAGACCGTTGGAAAGACTGAAAGCTCATAGGAAGGACAATACTAGAAGGGATCATCAAGGAGCAGTTGATTCTTATGAAAACTCTCGTCTTTCCAAGGGAAAAATTCTATGGCGAACGTTTGTTACTGCTCCGGTGCAGTTTGGAGTCCGTAAGTCATTTAGTAAGTAAGTAATACTCCAGAAAATGTGTGGGTCGCGGTGGCTCAATTGGTAGAGCGCTCACCTCTGGTGCTAGGAGTCGTCGGATTGTTCCTGCATGTGGGCAAACTCCGTGTGCGTGTGTTTTCTCAAGGATCTCCCATTTCCTTCCACTTTCCTCATTCCACCAATTTATTCCATCATCTAAATTCAAATTCAAAATCCAGAAAAATGTGAGGGTGCCAAATGCTATTAATAACTGAGCAGTATGTACGAACTGCAGTCTAAGATTTCGTTAAAATTAAATTGAAAAGTCTTTCCATACAATATTTCTCTTTAACTGTCTTTTTTCTTTATTTCCTTTCGGGAGTTGCACTGCATCTTTTGACCTGTCGAAAAATCCTCGGTAATCTCGTCTCCGGGAACAGTGAAGGGAAGGCTATATCAAAGGCCTAAGTTCATGTAACATCTTTGCATTCTCTTCTTAAAACTAATAGAACTCTTGGAGATAGCCTCAGTCAGGACAACAAGCAGCGAACTCGATGTTCTAAATCTCTACTGACAGTGATGCAAATATATAGTCCTAATATAGAAATAAATCTCGGCTGCTTTACATTATTAGGTGCTGGAAGAAGCTATAGACAGTCACATAAGCAAAGTAGGCCTCTCCAGGGATGTGCTCAAAATAATTCAACAAATCTTGCCAGCTCTTTCACAAGCAAATACTGAATAAATCACCAAATACACACACAGTGCAGCCTAAGAATAAACACAGCGGGCATATTATTAGTTGTACAGAGAGATTGATAAGTGGTCTTTCATCCTTATACTCAATAATGGAAACTTTGTAAAAAATAAAATGAGTGTTAGGAGACGTGCTTAAATTAGGAAATTCATATTAAATTTTTCCTCGCAAGCAATTTTAAACAGGGGATCCCAACAAATATCTAAGAGACCTTCCAAATACCTCTCCAGCACACCTCTGGACCTGCCTGCTTGTGATTTAATACTTCCATTTGAAGACGAAAATAAAAGAACGTCATTTGTTAAAATGTGAGTGTTTTAAAAGTTCAGAATCAATGTTTCGTAAACTTGCACTTCAAATAAATATGCTTTTAATAGGACTCTTGTATATTCTCTGTTTCTGTAATAAGTTTTAAAAAGAACTAACAGATGGCACTCTCACTTAAATTTGACACAAACGGGGAAATGCGTTCCCTTTTTCTAATCTTCTTTTTTTTTATATCTATAAGAAAAAGAGTTAGAGATGCTGTGGAGACCGGCGTACTTTTCGAAATAAGATGGTATTTTCCCTTTCTTACACCAGAAGCACCCACAAAGACGAGGGATGGTCAACAGTTGAAAATGACTAATGAGATTAAACTATTCGCCAACTCCAACCTAGCCAATCTTTGGTCAGTTAGCGTACTACCGATGATTCTGTATTGCATACGTGCAGAAGAGATAAGTACGTATACAGCCATTATAGGATAAACGGCATTTCTCAGTGTCGGATGGTGCGAGTTATTTACTATTTTTGCAGTCATTACAGAGAGACTGATCATTTTCCGATTATCGTTTTTCATTTCAATATTCTGCTCCATTCATACTTATCAACATGCCAAAACAGACTAAAGGACAACACCAATTACCATCTGTAGTAAAACATCATCCAAAGTGACAGCAAAACTGACAAATCCTGGACATACTTCAAATCATAACAGAAACGCATCACAATCTAGATCCAGATCTCCACCACAACGCACTTCACCGCCAAGTAAACGCACACATACTTTAAGTGCTACTGACTCTGATGACTCCATGAATGAATCGCAAGACTTAGATCAATTGAATCATCAATCAACTTCGCAACTTCACTCCTTTCTGCTCACAAATTTCGATTCACAATACCAGACTCCT
>JAGDQP010042936.1:0-16380 GCA_022664845.1 Lepisma saccharinum
GCTATATCTCTGAAGAGTTTTTTCCAGTCATACGCATGCGCAGAAACAATATTTTTAGACATTTGAGAGAGCCAGATTCTAGCTGGCCCCAACGTAATTCGGAGAGTAAAGAATTGTCGCGTGGAACGTCACAAGTATCATTGGAACAGGTTACAAATATAGCGAAGAACTGTACTTGTATAAGATATGAGATAATGAAATATACGAACTTTTATCCTTTATTCATTGGTAGTGCCATGGCACACTGTCTCCTCCTCACTGGTCGCGGCTGTTTGTGAGAATATACTGGCGTAAAATAAGTAAGTCAACAAGTGATTAAGAGAAAAGTCCGGACATTTAGTTAATTTTTGCAAAATACGGTACGGACATGGACAGAGCCTTTAAAATACGGACGTATGGTAACCCTGAATATACTCAATGAAACCTTTCAATTGATATACAAAATGTAAGGGATTGGGCGGTGACATTTGCTTACTTCTCCTTGTGAGCTACTAAGTAGTACAGTGCCACCTCTTGGGACAGATTGCAGAAGGTAACAGTCAAATTAGTTAATATAACCACGCCATCTATCAATAGCGATAGAGAACATTTAGCTTCAGATTCTGCAAACCCCACCTTATAGGCATCCCAATAAGCAATACTGCTTGTTTGGTTGCCTAACGACCAAATATTGTTATGCCTCCGAGTCCCAAAGGATAGATTTCGTAGCCCAGAACTCTTACAGAACTTGCATTATTTTTCAATAAAGTCCAAAGCAAAGTATTAAATCTTATTATGTTACATAGATGACTCTGCTACCCTGAATAGGCAAAGTCCACAATAAGCGCTTAAGAATGTGTTCACAGTTATATTTTGTACAAGAAATTGTGTGAAAGTATTTTTTGCATTGCAAAGAATGTGGCGTAGAAATACACTACTGCTAAATTCTAGAAGGTATTCTTGTCAGCTTTACAACGTTCGTATTAACATTATTGACATGTCTAATCATCTAGAGATTTAGAAGAATAGTGTGTAGGAACAAAATTTAATATTATAACACTTTAGAGTCTGCAAACTTGTCATAAAATACAGAACTTTGTTTTTTAAGCTAATATATGAACATAAATGTTTGACCATTCAGATTTTTATAATGTTTAAGAGCAAATTATGTTGGGATGAAGATACTCTGACGATAGCAAGTATGTAATTTTCCTTGGAGATTCGAAAGTTAATAAGGTTGTAAGCTATCCTGTAACTTACCATTGTGGGACCTGTGAATTATATAATCTAAGCCAGAAGTGGCTAACAGCAGGCCCGCGGCCAGTGATGTAGTTTTGTGCGACCTGCGTCAAGATAAATACTATATTAAATTATACAGGGTAATTCAAAAGCCTTAGCAGACGCCTTCCCACATCTTTTCCCCTCGCCTATCTCGATCTGAGCCTTACATGCCTAAAGACAATAAATTAAAATTCAATTTTAAACAATGAATGAACGGCCACATTACTTTCATTAAGTTGTGTTATTATGTATGCATTACTGTTAATACAGTCTAAGCTTGAGAACAAATATTTTGATTTGCTCAGTAATAGTATTTTACATGAAAGGAATGTCAGAACACCTATCATCATCATCATCATCAATACTATGTGTGACCTCCGTCCCTTCTTTCTACTTATTACTTTGGCTTGTGGTAGTCCAAGATGTGTATCCAGAATATGCCGCTGATGTTTTTGTGTGCATAATTTCAAGGTCCTGGAGACTAATGTATACCTTTTATTGTGCACAGTTATTAGTAATCTTTTCTAAGAGGTCTCCATAATATTTCTAGATGTTTCAAGCTTACTGAGTGCTCATTTGTACCCAGAATATTACATTCGGTTGGATTATCTGTCTTATCATCTTGCTATGTGTGCATCTGTTTTGCTAATACCAGTTTCATTCTTTTCATTTTAGTATTTGGTTTGTACTTGGTTCCGTGTCAGTTAACTAAACATTTGTAATATTTGAGTGAGTATGGTTAAGCGGTAACATAATCCACAGAATGTCGTTGTAAGCATGATTGTTATTAGACTCCTTTTATTCTCTATTATGAGTATTTAAGGTAATTTAGTTCTGCATTTAACTAGGCTTGGGCTCGGTAAGAGAGTTTAAGAACAGGATATCCTATGCCAATTATGTCCTGTACAGAGTGGTTTTATTTATTTCCATATTTTATTACCTTTTTTTATTTATTTTTCTTTAATCTAAAGTCTTTGTAAAAGATAAACGAAGCATTGACACTTTTGAAAATAATTTTAACATGAACTGAAGACTGAAAATGTAAAACGATGTAAATGACAAAGTAGAATTTTGTACTCTCCAGGTCACTCTGCCTTGCACATACTTATCGCTACGACATCTTTTTTTGAAAATATGGGCTATTTGTAATAGTATAGGTACTTCTAGCGTTTTCCAGGTTGTTAGACTTGGCATTTCAAACATTTTAACATTAAAATATACGATTATCGGATTTTTGACACTTAAATCATTTTACATTTCCAGTCTTCAATTTTAAATCCGTTTGGTGTACTTGTGATAACGTTATTTTGTGCTAAGTATAGCAAGTGATCAATCTATATTCCTTGACAACGCTTTTATTAAGCTGCCTAATCGGTAGGTCCTTTAGGAAAGGTTTAGGCTCTCAATTTTCATTTTTTTAAAAATGTGTTTCACGATAGTTGTCTTTGGACTGGATACTGCATATTTTCGGGTAGAAAACTCTGGCGCACTATTTGCTTATGAATACAGAGGAGGAAGTTATTTACTATTTTTGTTTATTAGCTTAATAAAGACCTAATTTTGTTTTCATGTCTGAGGAAAGACGTTCCAAGGCCAGTAGTTTTTCAGGAGGAATGAAGAGGAAGATAGTGGCCAGGGTCTTCGTCTAAATACAATAACGGCGTTCTACTAGTTGAACTAAAAAGATACCATTTTAAAATTTGATCTTCATAATTCGCCCAGTTACAGCGTAATCCTCAGTGACAATCCTATGTCGACGAATATAACCATTAGATCATGACGTAATCATATTTTTTACCAACATGCCAAAATACATAAGTTCTTGTGTAGCAGTGTTTTCGAAAAGTAGCAACAATCACATATTTTATAATTTTCGTTATATTGTATACTCGTAAAAAGATACATATGCGTTACTCGTTTGCGTTGTATTTTTTCTTGTTCATAAAAGATCAATCCCACGAAGTACTTTTTTGTTTTACAAACAACTACATTTCTGAAAAACAAAACACCTACTTTTTAATTAAAGCAGTTTTTTTAAAGTGAAATTACCCTATATTGAAAAAAAGCAGTTTAAGTACCAATTATTTCTTTCTCAATCCCTCCAAATTGGAAAATGGGTTTGCTACCCAATTAATTCATAGCGATTAGATCAGCGCTGGTCAAAAAATTATAAAGATATTACAAGAATTATTAACAAGTATTTATGGTGTATTTATATGAAAACAATCACAACAATTTTAATTTTAATATAGGAACGCTATTATGAGTTGTATTGGTTAATTAATTATTTTGTTTCGATTGTTCATTAAAGTTTGATTTTCAGAAACTGAGAACAATTGCCTTTACGCACAATAATCATCGTTTTTTTTATAAACCTTGTTAATTACTCGTCTGCCTTTCTAATTACTTATTACTCTAGCAACGTATCTTTCAACAAGATAATCTGTTAATTTATTGTACAATTTTGAAGTTCTCATCATTATTTCCCAATTACTCTAAAAATATTACTTTATTATGCTGTGCACTTACGTCGGATAGGTTAGAAATCATATGTTTCTTATTATTTGTCTGCAGAATTCGTAATCTTATTCATTACAACCTAACACTAAGCTATAAGATAGACTAGATTTGATTGGAATAGATATCGCTTACGTGGGACTAGAACAAGTGTTTTTACTACGATGTTGCATAAACAATAACGCTAAACAATGAGAATACGTCAACACATAAATCATACTTGCGAAGTAGTGATAAATCACCGCCCGCTGTATGGATTAAATAATTATGTACGATAGACGTTGACGCCATCTTTTAAGGACTAGGTAATAAAATAATAAATAAAGTTAGTTATGTTACATTATTGCCTCAATGGATGACATTGATTTAGTGTTAAAGCAAATTGTATTGTCGAAATTTTATTTATATACAAACGTTTATTCAACCAAATTTGATTGAATAAATGGGCAGAAAGGCGGATATTTAACGGTGTTTGCTACGTCAAATCAATCTTTTGCTACTGAAGTAAGATAGGTGTCCATTTTCTTAATTTGCCCATCACACTTAGATTGCCAAATACATTTCGGTATTAGAAATTCGGGGATAATGGGATGTAAGATGTACATGATGTGCTTAGACGCCACAACACTTTACGAAGAAAATAGGTGATTGATTCTCTTCACGTCTAGGGACTGCTGTAGACATTAATGGTAGACAAATGAGCCCCACATTTAACAGTGATAAATACAGTGTAAATTATGAGGATGAAAGTTGAATATAGGAAGAAAGGTCAATGATTTGTACGTTACTCCGAAATGGGAGGTGGTGCAATTGAGAAGAATACATATGGTCTGGAGTAAGTGGCCTGTAGTTGTACTTTGAATACTTCAGATGCAGCATGTTGGACTTTGTTTAGAATGGTATCACGGCCGAAGGGATAGATATTTCGAAATACAAGTGTGAAAAATGTGCGAAATTGCTCGATGTCTATAGCACGTAAGACAGGAGTTGGGTTTTTTCTTGTTAAGGAAGACGGAGTGGTACTGTATAACCTACTGCTTCTGGATTTGACTCATTTCGGTTTTTACACTTGTAAGAGAAGGTAAGTTGAAGTTCACTGCACTGACTAAGTTTTGGAGGAAGCTGTTGGTTGGTGCAGGCTTTGATGTTGTGAGGTCCTCAGCAATAGCCACATTTTGGTTGATTTGTACAGTGCTTAGTGTCATGTTCATTGTATTTTTATCAGCGTTCATATCATAGGGGAATTGGAGGTTGTGTTCGTGATGGTTCGACACGATAACGTTTTCTATAGATGAATGCTTCCTGTTTGAGTAGTGTTGTTCAGTTCCTATTGTTTGCTGATGAGTACGTATCGTGTAGCTTGGTGTGCCTTCTGGAGTTTTGATGCGGATGCACTTGGATATGGTATGTCCCTCAATTTTGAGTTCATCTTGTGCTTCTTCATCAGTGACGCCTCTGATTACAACTGATAACATTGGTGGTCTTCGTGGTGATGGTTGCATACGAATGGTTTCTGTTGTCAGTATTGTTAGTTGTGCATGCTTGCCGAAGAACTCAAAGCTATATTTGTTCCTGATGGTTGATGCTAAATTGCTGTTAGAAGATTTCAGAATTATTCCATTACGTATAGGAATGATTCGTGATTTACAATCTCGAGGGACATATTTAAGTATTTGTTGGAAGTTGCTTTGGTGATTGGTAGCGAGGATCATAGTTTGTTAGAAGAAATTAATTTATCGGAGCTTGGTCAGTGTTATTGTATTCAAAGCCTTCTGTGTCAGATGCAGTCATTTGATCGTCAGAGTCTTCGAAATTACTGAATGTGTGAGACTTTTTAATGGTGGTGAA
Organism: Lepisma saccharinum; assembly: GCA_022664845.1. Lineage (NCBI taxonomy): Eukaryota > Metazoa > Arthropoda > Insecta > Zygentoma > Lepismatidae > Lepisma > Lepisma saccharinum. The sequence goes on from JAGDQP010042936.1 coordinate 5,626, forward strand.
TTAGAGCTTCCAGAATCTTGGTGTGATCGTGTAGGTGATCTTGATGTAGAAGAAAGATGATCTGTACTTCTGCTGTGAAGTTGACCATAACGATGTGAGCTTAGGTGTTGTAACAGATGAAGTGCCTTGAACAACGTGAGGTATAGTATGCTTGCCGGGTTTTGGCATGATGGAGAAGTCTCTGCAAGGGTGTACGATTGAGATGATAATACAGGTGATAATAAGACTACAGATGAGAAGGTGGGATGACCAGTTTGGATGTCCAGGTGTCGAACATCCTTTCTGCAGAAGACTTCACAATGACAGGCACTTGGCTCGTTCAGTCTGGTCCGTATGATTAGACTACTGCAGCAAAGAGATAACTAGGATGGTGACGTAGATAGGTTTACAAAATACTGGCAGCACTGGTTCACTCTGTCAAGCTATATCTGGCTACCAGTTACCTATGATCTGATCCTGTGACTGAAGATATTTTTCGCGTCTTGCTAGTCACCGGTGTGACTAGCCAATCCCAAGGGTTACGCCCTCGCTTTATGGAAGAGTTATTTAAGGATTGTAGGGTAAGAATGAGCTGGTTAGATGTACTAAGAGGTTTTAATTAACTCTTTATTGATCCTTGATTTTCATAAATTTTCTCATCGGGACGTCATAAGCATTTTAACAGCTAAAGGCGAATTGTGACGGTCTGAAGTCCAAAGTTCCTAAACTAGCCCATATAAAAATAAAGTTGTATGATGATGAATGACAAATCCAAACTGTTTAGGTGAGAGGTGAAAATGAGAAGAAGACATGATGGCCTGAATATGTAGCTTGGGGTTTAACTAAAGATTTGTTGTTCTCCCTATTGAATTTTGAATAGGATGCTTTCTTTGTTGAAAGGATATAGATTCTGTAGAGTCATAGTGATGAATTGTATGATTTGCTCTGTAGTAGGCACTTTAAGAGATGAGTCTTTGACCTGTTCTGTGGTTGGTTCTGGTATGCGGATGTAGTGTCGCCGCTATGAAGTGTCGCGGCTATGATATTGTCGCGCTATGAAATGTCTCGCTACGAAATAGCATGGAATCGGATAAAACTTGTCGATACCCTGTTGGACCAAAATTCCGTGAAAATTCGCTACGATACACAGTGTGGCCGATTCCAAAAAAGCTGGCCAAAAGTTCGAAAAAAAAGTAACTAGTTAGGAATTTTTCCATCTTGGGTTGGTTACAGTACATCTGCAATGGTCAGAAATTACTTATGAAAGTGTCCCAGAAAGTATCCTTTCACCTATCCCAGAATATGAGTCGCAAAACCAACTTTGTTCGATTGGCATCGATTGTGTTACTGAGGCAGTAAACGACGCACGTGTTGAAAGTTGCATAAATACTTTAGATTAAAACAGATCATAATCAGTTAAAATAGAGTCAACGTCTGAAAGTACGTAGAATATATAAAAATGTTACGAAATAATAATTTAATAAATATAAATTATTAGAGAAATACTAATTGTTATTGATTTTTATTATTTGAAAGCGTTAAAATACGATATGTTGTTTCGTGTTGTTCCGCTGTCAGACTTATTGTAAGTCAGAGTCAAATGTATGTTCTTCAATATAAAAGAAAAAAAAAACTGCCCAAAGTTGCCTATGTTTGTTATTCAATCGTTTAAAAATGGTCGGACCCAAAAATCCATTTTTCACACAGTTTGAGCTAGAGCTACGTAATTTTGGACAAAGGTGTATTATCAAGAGTAGTTTAGGAAAATATTACATGTTGAAAAATTCGCCATCTTGGATTCAAAATGGGTGCCCAAAATCTAATCAGGAATCATTTATTATAAAAAAAATCATCATATTTCATTAAAAACAATTAACATTTAAGTATACTCTCAAATGTTAAAATGTTAAAAGGGTTCAATTTTACAACTCTGACTTCAGATTCGTAATCAGCAACAACAACAACAAAAAAAAAAAACGAGTACAGATTTTGAGATCATTCACTTTTGTTTTTGATTTTTGGCCAGCATTTTTTAAATCGGCCACACTGTGCGATGAGCCGCCACACTGTCATTGTAATAAGCAAACGCGCAAAACGCAACTTTGCACTTCATCACGATAACTAAGTTGTAATATGTCTCTCGCATAGTTTGTATGCTGCGCAGGTAGCCCACCAAGGTCGTAAATTCAGTATGTCACTCAGGACGTGCAATTCTGAAAACTAAATATTATCATAAGTATTTTGGGAGCCAGGTGGTGTGGATTGTGGGGGGGGGGGGGGGCGGTCCCAAATTTGGTATATTGCTCAGTACATAAACTTCCCAACCTGCTAAGTTTCAAAACTCTTGTTAATTGATTGTATTTTGTAAAATTTCTCATATAAATTCATAATATGGAAAGAAAACATGGATCACAAAATAATAAGAAAAGCATCATAATTTGTAAGTGTCATACTATTCAAAGAACGTAAACTCGGAAATAAAATAGCAACTACAGAGAACGTGTATCTTAGGCAGATTTCCGGGTCTTTCATATAGCCAAGAAACTGTTTGACTTGGTAAAACAGGGAAAGTAAAAGCTACAACTCATTGTGGCGTATACATGACAAGTTAATCGAATGCTGTGACGTTTTAAGTAAATTACCGAAGTTATTGCAACCTGCCTCGTCACGAGCAGAAACCTTTAAATAGAAGTATTGTCAAACACTCAGCCCAGACTTCGATCTTAATTTTCACATAAGACATATCGAAGACGACAGCATGGTCCGAGTAAGTAAACTTGTCACTGAATTGTAGCTAATAATTTCCATGGTTGACTGAGACTTAATTCCTCACTTTGCAAAGCCTTGGTTATTATTTGCATTTTGTATTTAGTCTTCCGATTTTTGTACTCTGTCAAATTTACACTTTCTCGAAGGATGTTTGTATTTAATCTGAATTGTCATTATTTGATTTCAATACAATCTATGGTAACTATTGGTCCTAACAGCGTTCGTCGCCGAGTTCTGAAAGGAGTTGGCTTGTAAATGATTCAAGGAATCATTCCCAGACTACCTTCTAGAATTCTGGAGTCTGCTTCTGTAAGGCTTCTAGCAACAGTTAATTGCTCTATCATCAGTAGCTCGAAATGTGTTTTAAGAACACACGGTCTTGATCCAGTCCTAGTACCGAAATTAATGAGATCAAGAAACACGCCCAAGCTGGACGTTTTCAATATATTGACTGGACTAATAGACCTGCGAGGAATTTGCGGCAAGAATGGGTATGTGGAATTAACTACAAATGGTCACTAATGTTAGAAATAAGTATTACAATTTTCGTATCATGTACAGTTCTTTTTTGTATTTTGAAAATTTCTTTGCAGCGGTATTGATTACAATTGCAATTGCAATCTGGCATTTGACACACCGTAGCTGCCCACCTACTTGAGATAGGAGGGTTATTTTGATCTTAAATTGTGCGTGAGGGAAATATAGAACTGATGGGATACATTGCATCCGTCTCCGGGACCCCGTAGGGAAGAGGGAGGAGGAATTATGCGTTTTTCTGGTTTTTGGAATCTTCCCCCGCAACAAGTGATGTAAAATCATGATCATGAATGTGGCATTGATCTTATAATTTGTGTCAGCGTACTCCTAGTGGTTCATGAAGGGACCGGGAACATATTTGGTGTTTTATGGAGGCATTATTTTTTGTCTCACAAAAAGTCCCGTTTTCCTTATTCTGTTTACTTTCAATGTCGTCATCTTCTACATACAGGGCACGTTTGAATATGTGTTCCATAAACTCTCCAACGAGGTATAATTGTTGATAATACGATTGTTGACAGTTTCCCCCCCAAAAAATCTATTGAGTGAAAACCAGCATAGAAAGTAAAGAGTTTGGAATTAAAAATGTGAGTAAAAGAAGAAGAGTCCGTAAAGCAAGGGAAAAATAAACTAGTGAGGCGGAGTCCAATCGGGGGACTGTGCACAAAAGCTACCTTCCAGGCTTCAGCAGCGGGCATCCTATTTATATGATCAATGTTGCGTTCGAAAAATTGCAGTGAGATCTTTTCAACGTCATATTATCTACCTTTCTAGCAACAGTAGTTCCAAAGTTGAAAATCCCCTCTCCCCGAAACTCGGGAAACGCCTCTGCTATCTGGAGAAAATGATACGGGTTTCAACTCCTGTTGTCGAGGCCTCTAAACTATAAAAGAATTGCGGTGTCTTATCTTTAGAAACCGCTAAATTGCGAAGAGATAACAGGGAAGCATTTCAGATTTCGGAGTACAACTATTTTGAATATAACTCAGAAAAAAAAACGTGCAGTACTAGCAAATGAATGAATTGGTAGATATACCTCCGCAGAAATTCTTGTTGAGGAAACGCGATGATGTGGTGCTTTCACCAAGACCTGCTTATGCCACTCCGAAACTTCCTATGAAGAAATCACACATTGAGGACCTGAAGAAGATACGTTGCTACATTCTTGATGATCACACTAATTTCTACAACGACCTAGTTGCGTGGTCTACAGTGAGTCCAGTGTAAATATTGCTTCACAATAAGTTCACCATAAACTCCCGTACATGTATTTGAAAGACAAAAGCTACCTAACAGAACTACTTGCGAACAATCAAAAGTGCAACAACATCATTTTCGCACTTTACTTAGTTACCCAATAGTCATTTTTCAAAACTTATGTTGTTAAATAAAATATTCCTGACCACACGATAACCTTTATTTTACTAAGTTACGTGACAATATCGCACAGTAAATGTCAATCGCATATGGGAAAGTAACCAAATTTCACCTACTAGAATAATTTCAGGTGTCTATGTTAATAGAAGATTGAAATTACTGCAGTCGATCATCACATTCGAAGTAACGCGCGAACAGCAATCTTTGAAGTTTTGAAAGGTGTGGTGTGTAGCTATGTGTCTTGTGGTCGTTTGTACTTTTTCTCCTTATGCGAGTTATGCAGTGGATCCTGTTGTATAGCGATTCTATGGAATGATTATTTACAATGTAGAAACGCATTCGATTGTTTCTGTGTTGCAAAAGATATAGTCTAATTTATGAATTCTGGTATATAGATTCTATTGCAAAAGTAATTGTTATATTGTGCAATGAAATTATTCTCTGTTCAGAGGTTTTACTGAGAATATAGAATTAAATTGTAGGTATATCCCTATTATTATTGAATGTGTCAAATGATCAAATATGGAGATATTATTGGAATTACGACAAACTGCTGTTTGTTATGGTAAACAAACTATTTCATATAGTTCTAAACTTGGATATTGGCATTGAATACCTAAGCCCAAGAATAAATGATTACTGTTCTCAATCAAAAATTTATATTTTTCTACCTCCACCTGACTTAAAATACTACCCCGTAATTGGTAATAACAGTTCCCACGTTGCCTAAAAGCTTCAGTAAACTGTAAAGTTTATAGTGGTAACGATAAGCGTGCTTGGTTAGTAGTAATAAGCATGCTTGATTAGTAGTAATTGGTTAGTCGTAATTGAGACATAATATACACTGATGCTTTTGCGGGGAAAGGCTTGTATGACAGAATCATATTTTACAGTGTCAAGGGTCCTATTTTCACCCACCTGATGGCTACATCTGTTGACATGACTTTGTAATAATCAGTTATTTGTTTTGATTATTAGTTTAACCGCAAAACAGTTTTGAATTTACTTTACCAAAACCAACGTTAGGTGGAATATCATTCTTCTTAACCTCACCGATTCAATTAAAATAAGGCTTCTTTATGTAATGCTGAAAACTAAACATTCGACTGTTCACGTTTGTTCACCGAAAACATTTTATTTGTTTCTGTGTAGAACGTTAACTCCGAAAGGCTTGGGTTCAGTGCCAAAGTGCAATCATCCTGACTAAAATTTCTTGCAGGTTTTCTCCTCAGTCACATCAGGCAAATCTTTATTTAGGCCCTGATTGGCTACTTTCGAAATCTTTTCACCTAACCTAATCCAGCTTGAGCCTAGATGGGTAAAAGTTATAAACATTTTTTTTAATTAAAAAATCCTTCACAAAAATAAAAAATATATAATAAATAAAGGAGAACAAATACCTTTATAGTATAAAGTTAAGGTGAACATGATGACATCGTATATAGAGAAAGTCCGAGCGGGATACGTTCACTTTCACAGAGTATACGCAAATAATATAAAAAATGGTATAAGATAAAGGTTCTGCAGTCACTATATTGAAAACGTCCGCGCAAATCGAGCTTGCTAAAATTAAAACTACAATCAGTTCCTGCCTACTTATTTTCGCTTAGACCTGAGCCCGTTTTGAATAATGAGTGCATATTGTGCTATAAAAGCACAAAGGAAGCTGCATTGTCACCACATTACAAACGACCGTGTCAGTGGAGGTCGTTAATTCTAATTTGAAGTCACTTTCTCTCAATTAGGCGCCCAAAAACTGTAGTATGTTTCTCATTACTTCCTCTAGGTTTACCGTACAATCGGAGGGACAGAAGAACATAGTGAAAAGAAAAGAAAGTAGTTTTATTGTGTGTCTGCCAATAATTTGCCTATGATAATAGAAGATGCTAAGATAATAAAAATAATTGATTTTTTTCAAATGCCCGAAACGTAATAATCGAACGTCGTCTTTATATAGAAACCTCTTTCGAGAACTGATATTCACTTCCCTACTTTCAAGATGCTTCATTGGATAATTTAGCAGTGCATCAACTAACAAAACAATATACTTCATAAACCTTCTGGTTAATTGCAGTTCAGCTAATGAAAATTTAATATTATGCTATCTTCCGTCTTTTATTTTCTTAAAATATTTTCGTTAGAAGACTAGAATCTAGACACTATTTCCGTTAGAAGACTATTCTCGTAATCAATGCCTCCTAATAATTACGGAACTTCACACAGTAGAAGTACCAGTAACAAACAACATAAAAAGATACTGTTTTAGAACATCCTTTGTCAACAATTAGAAACGGCAATAATTTTAAAATATGGAAATATAAATAAACAAATTGGTAACATGACTATTGTTGTCAATTTACACTTCACTTAGCTACGACTTAAAACCGATAAGACTGAATTGTTTTCGTAAACTAACATCACAGAATATTTAGAAACTGCTGGAAAATATGTAAGTTAGTTTCAAAGAATAGTATGAATTATTTTAAGTGTTTTTATGTTGCTCTTGTAATATATAGTTAGAGAACAATCTAAATTCTAATAAATATTACAATAGTATTCATTATGTTTTAACCTAATTTAATCAAATTTTATCAATACAGTTCTGTGGCTTTGAAGCAGAACATACAAGAAATATATGACAGAAATTCTTAAAGTTATTTTCTAAGAAGGACAGAAAAACAAGGCATGGCAGATGAATAGAGTGGATTTGAGGGTAGATATCTATCGGAGGAAGATGCCTAGAGTAGTACGTACAATTCCATAACTACGACCCTAGACGGAATATGTTCTCTAAGAGGTTGTAGTGAATGTCGCGTAATATGTCACGTAGAGACGAAGTAAGAACCTTTAAAAATTCACTTTTTCATAGCCAAAAATTAATTTTCTCTAGTCAGTAAACAGTTTAGGGTCTGGCTAAATTCCGTGACAGAGTAGAAAGTGCAGTTGAATAGGGTAAGTTTCACTGTCAAGTACTTGCTTAAACTGTATTAGAAAGGAAACATGTGTGTGGAAGGAAACAAGTGAAGTGGCGTCTTGCGGATTGATGCCCACTACATAAATGCATTCTAACAATTAAGACTGTTTTCATTGTTTTCTGGTTAGACTATGTACGTGAGTAGTCTATGTACGTATTTAATAGAATGTGAATGTCATTTATGGCCTTTAGGCAACTATAACTCAGACCGGAATAGAAGTGGGGTGAAGATGTCGGAAGAGTCGGCCAGGGCCTAGTTTCAAATACCTTGTGTGTCTAAGGATAAGTCTGAATAAACGTCAATGAGGATGCTTGTTGCGGGGATCGAACCCAGGACCTAGCAAACTCGAAGCCAACGCTCTACTAATTGAGCTACGGCTGTTCGGAAAATGATCAATAGAATGTAAGCTATACATAAGTTTCTTCTTATTTCACACAAGACGTAAGGTCGTTACTACATAAAATTGGTGTATGTTTCAATATTACGTAAGGGGGAGAAATCTGCGCTTTCAGACAAATGTCGTCAAAGTGGACATTGTAACAAATATTGTCTGAACTGGTAGAAATGTATCCATACTTGAAGTATTTAGTATAGATATAGTAGACTTGAAGGTTCACATTCTAATTTCATTATTACTGTCATATATTGAAGTTACTGGTCTCCCACCAGGTGCCTTCCCAGGTGGCGGGTAGAGGAATACCGACCAGATGTGGTGGGTACCGGGAATATTCCGGGGGGGGGGGGGCAAAACCAGTACTGCTGGCTGGCAATTAATAGCGGGATCTACAAAGGCTAGGGGAAGATAACCCCGAACAAAAGTATCATGATGAAGGGAAGCAGCTTCCCAATTACCACTCTGAGGCTGAACGACATCGGTAAGGCTCAGAGATGGACAGATGACGACATCTTGAATGTTTGCCTTTACTGCGACGTCGTAGGGCTGACAAAAATGGACTAACATTGAATGGCTTGAATCAACTGTTCGTATACGTGGATAATGTAGATTTAATAGGGGATGATATAGAGGCACTACAAATTAACTCAGGCGTCTTAGTAGAAACTTGCGATGAGATAGGTCTACAGGTAAACATAGAGAAAACAAAATACATGATAACTAACCGAACTACTGAAAATGAAGGAAATAGATACATAACAATTAAGAATGATAACATAGAGAAAGTAAAGCAATTAAATACTTGGGAGCGTATGTAACAATCAAATCCGAGGTCAGGGAAGAAATAAAAAGTCGCTTAGCATCGGGTAATGCATGTTATAACTCAGTCCAGGAACTCCTAACCTCCTAATTAATATCAAGAAAGTTAAAGTTGAAAATATACAGAGCTGTTATTCTGTTAGTAATACTTTACGGTTGCAAAAGTTGGAGTAAGACCTTATACGAGTGTTTGAAAATAAGGTCTTTAGATAAGTACACGGACCGAAACGGGGCGAGATGACTTGGAAACAGAGGAGATTGCATAATGAGGTTCACGGACTTTACGACTCACCCTATGTTGTAAGAATAATGAAATCGTGGGAATCTCAAGTATCTCGTGTAGGGGAGAAACGAAAATTACATTCCATCGTGGTTGGTAAGCCGATAGGAAAGATACAATTGGGAAGACCGAGACGACGTTAGGAGGATAATATTAGAAGAGATCTTCGAGACGTAGGTGTTTGTGATGATAAGTGGCTTGATCTTGCTCAGGATAGAATCATATGGAGAATGTTTGTTACTGCTTCGATGAACTTGCGAGTTCCGCAAGGCATAGAGTAAATAAGTAAGTATTAGTGTCATATATCTTAAATATAACGTATTACTCATGTTTCCTCAAATAAGTAGGCATTTTACAGAGATGTGTGGGATGCTAAGTGACTCTAAGGCCACAGTATAATCTTTGTTGAAGACAGGAACAACTGTGCAGTGAAACGTACAAAGGAGTACTGCGCATTAGGGCCGTTTTCTACCCCTCAACCGATTTTATTGAAATTTGCACGTAATATATAGATAATATGAGAGTTCAAATAATCCAAATCCTATGTCTGTACCACTTCCGGTTATCGTTGAAAGCGCGAACAAAATTGACCACTTCCGGATTCTAATTTTTATAGTGTTGTTCAAATATATTCTGTTATCTCCAGAAAAGCTTAAGGTATCAAATCCAAATTTCGTATGGAAAGTACAAATATAATACGCATGTTACAGTGTAAACCAAAAGACTATATCTTTAACCGCTTTGGAGATAAAAAATATTTTTTATATATAAACGTTCAATTTGCTTACAAAAAATGTAGCTTTCCCACCAAAGTTCGTGTTGTTTAAGCATCAGCCCCACTAGTTACAAAACTATACTTCGCTCAAAGAATCTCCATATCATCTATAAGAATATATTCAAAAACCATTAGTAAATAATGGTCAGAAGAAACATTTTATACTCTAGAGTACCTCACGTGGAAGTCTATGTTTGAAATTCAGCTAAATAAACCTTCATATGGCTGAAAGCTCTTATGATATCCAAACCACATTTTGTGTGACAAATATTAATATTATGAATATATCACAATAAAAGTTTCTAGTTGATAACATCAACCGTGTTTGAAATAGAAATTATTTACTGCTTATCTCGCTGACTCTAGGAGCACGGACGCTAAAATATCAGAAAACATGCTTAAAAACAACATCTAAGAAATGCAAGCATGTCTTCATGAGGAAAACATTTTCGTCGTCGACAGAGGCTTGCAGGATTCACTAAATCTTCTATCAGACTTAGGTTTCTAATCTGAAATGCCCAGTTCATGAAGTAAGAACAAAAACAGCATACAACCTTGTAGGCAAATATATCAACGATAGTAACAGGAATACGGTGGGTGGTGGAATCTGCGAACAGCAGAGTTAAGCAGTGGAAGGCTTTGGATCATATAATACCCAACACACAAATAGGTAATATAGAGTACGTCCGTATCATGCTCCATTGCAACGTCTATCCGTCTCCGCTTGTGACTGACACGTCTACAGATGAATATATCGCAAGAGAAATGCAGTTGCTTTTGGAGAAAACTAATGGTTTACAGTAAAATGTCAATAATGAACAGTGAGATAGACAAAAAAAAAAAAAACGCA
>JAGDQP010042938.1:0-14553 GCA_022664845.1 Lepisma saccharinum
ACACACTATAGATATATATTTAAATATATATATATATATATAGCTTAGTTCATAAATATCACAAATGCTTCATTACTCACTGCCTGATTAATCTCATGTAAACTGTTTGTTTTACCTGAAACAGAGAAACTCCGTCTACCATCAGAAGATTCTCAGGCAATCGAAAAATCCATGGGTTGAGTCGCCACTTAATTATTGTAACACCCCGCAAAAAAAGGACGGAAACGCGTCTAACCAGACAGCTCGAACAGCTATCACTGGCAGAATTACCATTTAATATTGTAACGTCCTACAAGAAAAGTTCGGGTCGGTGGTGTCACAATAAAGCGCGCAAACGAGGCGCAACGTGCCCCTGGCAGCTCCAGCAGAGCTAGATTCAAAACAAAAATAAAAACTCAAAGTTTCAGATATTGTCAGTCCATATTCTCAAAACAGACAGACTAGGGTGCAAGTCAAAGAAAGAAAGAGAATCAAAAGCAAAGAAAGATTAGTCCGCTCAAGGCAGCAAAAGAAGACATCAAATACATAACATCACCCTAGTCCAAAGCAACCTTTCTCCGAGATAAATCTCTGTTCACAACACTCGTAGAACAAGCAGGTAAACTGAAGGCAGGAGGGTAAAAACAGGAGCGAAAACATTAGGACGGAGAGAAAGAGAGAGCAATATTTAAAACAATATGTCCAAGAAAAGGAATTTCCGACAGAAAGAATTTTGATTTTCGAAAATTCACTGAAACCTTAGCAAAAATATCTAGCATAAAGAGAGATGTTGAAAGTGTTCTTCATAAGACCCGGAAAAGTTCAACACATCATCCCAGTAAACTGCTATGGAATCCTTAGTACTTAAAGGAAAAAGCTTGTTCATAGCAGCTTGGAAAAGAGCACAACTTGATTTGAGACCCATAGGCAAAACTCGAAAACAAAGTTGCCTCCCCTCAAATCTGAAGGAAGTGCAGGCGTAACTGTCGGGATGTAGAGGCGAAGAGTAATATCCATACCTTAAGTCTTGCGTACTAAACACCACAGCATTAGATAACCGATGTAAAATCTCCGTAATAGGTTCAACCTTCACGCCAGGGAAGATTATCTTAGTATATAGATGGCGCATATCGAATACTGACCTGATACTGCGTTTATCAGCCTACAAAACCACATGTACTGGATTATTGTAGGCTGACATTTGCTCCACAATAATTCCTTATTCCAGCCATGTCTTCAACAATTGCCGAAAAGGCTCCAGTGCGTAACGATCACACTTTCAGATACGGAGTAAATCTAAGAGTCCCGTAAGTTTTGTTTGGGTAAAACATATGAAACAGACAAGCTGCAAGTTTGTCGTACAAGAAAAAGCATGTCATACAGTAACTTTTAGTCAATGCAACCATTGTGCGTGTATTCTGTGCAGGTTAGGACTTTTGGCATGACGTCACAGCTTTTTTGAAAAAGATTGTGATATAACTATCATTAAATGCATTTGCAAAGCTGCTTGTACTCATCTTTTGATGTACAAATATTTAGTTTTCACTCATGTGAAAAGTTTGTTTAAAATTAACGTGTTTTGCTTTTTTACATATAATTTGCATATTAGAAAAATGTAAAATTAAGTTTTACGCATTAAGAAATATACAAATACATGTTTTAGTTTCTTATCGCACTTTTTCACATTTCTTTGATAATAAAAGTATTTGCTAAAGCATTGTTAAATTTCCATGCACAATGATATGTAATTCTAAGAGATCAATACAGTACGTTGATACCATTAGGCATTAAAAGATCCTTTTTCGTTTTAAAATCTTTTTTTTTCATACTGCAAATAAGACAAGAAAAGACTAAATATGGAACACGAGTCGCAAGCTGTGATTCTTATTTTTATTCTAGGTGATATAGAGATAATCTGTTTTATAGGCATTCGTCTACTTAGATAACAAAATGTTATTCCAATGTGAAGAAAAATCTATTTTGCATTTTCTTTACTCGAAATCTCAGAAATTACAAATTATATATAAAATGCATTGTCTTACTTACCACAATTGGTTGCTTCGTTTTTTACATAATGTTCTTCCAAGTTTGATTTCAGAAATGTTTAAAGGTGATACGTTATTAAACAGTAATTTAATTACACAACCTTCCATGTGTTAGCTTAATTTCAATATAATCAAAAGCCAGTTTTCCTGTACTTTCCTTGTCATGGTCAGTTTCATTTGTTGTATTGTATATGACCTCAAGTTCGAACATGTTCTTAATAGGACACTCATTACAAAAACAGGTAAGCAGACATACTATAATTATTTCGCAGTTTTATCGTTTAGGGAAAGGCAAATACTTGGATCGTTTGTAGTTCTAAATATAATGTGTTCCAAGTTGTATCGATCGACCTTTGCTAAAAAAAAAAATGAATAGCGTGCTACATTAATCTTATGAAATCACTTTGGGAATTTATAAATACTTTTCTTACATTCAAGTTTGTTTCGTAATTATTGAAAACTTTTAATCATAAAAGCATACTCTAGAGTTTCTTGTTAGTGTTATATAATACTTAGTCTTTTAATGTACAATGACATATTCTATCGTAAATTATGGAGTATTATGTGACTCATTATTTTCGATCAGTGTAACAAAATTTGTTAATACAGTATTTCTGGAGCAGAGCATCGTGAAATGTTCACATAAAATACTTCACCTTTAACGTTATGTCAGTGGTACTCATTTTAAATATCTCATTCTAATAACAATTATGAATGGACCAAACTGTACTTTAAGCTTTTCTTTTCTGGGTGATTTATTTCCTAAGAAAACTATTTCGACTAGTAAATAAACCATCAGTGTTAGACACTATGCACTGTAAAACAAAACTTGAATATATCTTATTAATATTTTATTCTATCTAAAACACAAAGTATAAAGCATACATCACTTGATACGTCATAACAAAAACTGGCTCTTCACTTCTTCCTACGCTGATATTCCCAATGTAGCAAATAATAAAAAATCAATTCATGACTTATAATACCCATAGTATTGAACCCACAGTTCAGTTCAGTTGAATAGATAAGAATAACGTTGCCTCGCACGATAACTAAAAACAGCGTTCTGTTAAATAGTTTACTGTTCAAATCTCAAGAAAACACTCACTTCACATCCAATGGTTTCTCTATGGAATTTCCTTTAGCTTGAGATATACTTCTAATATTGTCCACACGGTGTAATATGATTTTCGAAAAGCATAGTTCAAAATCTGGTAATGGAACTCTAGTATAGTACTGGATCTTGTAACACAGTACATGGAGCACTCGGACTGAACTTGGCTTCGTTAATATGTTGACAATCTATTTATCAATGCCCATTTAGCATTGGGGAGACCCTGGGGTCGATCTCAGCGGTCGTCCATCCTATGGTTTTTCCTCCGTCACACCAAAAAATACCAAAATAACACCTTCAACATAGGCCCTGGCCAACACATTCCCAAATCCTTTCCCCTCCCTATCCCAGTCTGCACCTTAAATATCTAAAGGCTATAAATAAAATAAAGTGCAAAATCGATGTCCGTTTGTTAACACTTGCAATGTTCTTCATTGTGACACCAAAATAATATTTTCCTCATACAAAAACTGTTGTGCGATCAGCGATTCCCTTCATAACAAGAAACTTGCAAAACAGTGTTGTAACTCCTAGTGATTTGAAATTGACCATTACCAGAGGTATTTTTCCTCAGTTGACTGAAATAAATTCGATGACATTTTTGTATACTATTTTAATACAATCTGAAAGCAAATTTTACACTGTTTGAGTTCGAACAATATTATATCAGTATACTCAACTTATGTAGTAAAATATTACAACCTTTGGAGGTAGAAACAAAAAGAAGGCTTCAAACAACATCTTTGCTGGTTATATTCAGTATCAGCGCCAAAATCAACCACTAGTGCCGTAATAAAAAAGTGAATTTTTTCAATCCCGTTTACAAATAAGGGATACTAACTAACTCCTGTATGTATCCCTCTATACCTTTCTCCATGGGCGGCACATATGAACTCCACCTCGACATTCTGCAGGCTTCTCATCACTTAAACTGTCAATATATTTTTTTAAATTTAATATTGCACTTTTTCATATTTTTAAAAATTTTCGCCCCTGAAATTTGGTCAAAATTTGCCGCCCTGGGTTATAGCCCTTGTTGCCCCCCCTCTAAATTCGTCACTGCATACCACCAAACTTACTATCTTGTACCAAAAATTTACAATGAAACACACATATACAAGAAAAACAAACAAGCCGATTCAAAAAACTTGTTTTGAGTTGGTTAGAAAGCTTGATTGACAATGACGTAGAAGTAATATTGTGTAAATAATTTATGGGTAGGTCTAACTAGACAACAACAAACTAATGATAATTCGAAAATAAAACTCACACACAAGCTGAGGCTTCTGTGAGGTTAAATGTTATGTTAACTTCTAATGTACAAAAGTTAAATACATTTCAATTTCAATTTGGGATATTAAATCACTACTTTCATTAAATTTCCTAATGCGTATATACATAAAAAACAAAACTTAGAGAAAATGTAAAAGTAAAGGTCCGGGAAAAAGAATCAGAAATTTTCGAAAAAAAAAAAGAAAAAAACACACAACAGGAAAAATGTTTTTTTTCCGCGAGGCAAAAAAAAAGCCTGGTTCTTTGACAAAATCATTGTTTTTTTGCTTTATCGTTACAAATATTAATTACTTATCACATCTAATTCATTTATTGTTTAGGTTTAGTACAATTAAATGTTCTTATGTTAAAAAATGTACGAATACAATGAATTTACATTAGGAATGCAATATATCTCATTATCACACTTGTACATGAGAGAAACGTTCTGGTCACGTTAGTCCCTTAGGCATATTTGGCTCAGACCGAGAAAACTTACATAATGCTACAAAACTTTGTCAGAGGAAGTCCCATTGCGGATTTTTTTTTCTAAATATATGTTTTGCGCATGAATTAACATTTTAACTAATACACCGATGATAAAATGTTATCAGGGACCCCGTAATAGTAAAAAATACGTTCTTTTCCAAAGTAGCACGAAAAATTGAAATAAAAAACAGTTTTTTTCCTGTTTTTTTTTTTTCCGGGGTTCAATTTTTCCGGTTTTTAAAAAATACTAGTTCGATGCCAGGACCTAAGGATCAGCTTTCGGATGCATTAACCACTGGGAGCTGGCCGAAGAAGTGCTAATTTACGCCCTGCGCCTGCGCGACAAGGTATGTTGATGTGTACGTAGGCGCTATATACCGTGCACGTCGGACATGCGAGTAGACACTCCCTTTTTAAATTTACATTAATTTTTAAAGAAAATATTTAGAATCCGGGATTTTTTTAAGGATTTAGTATTTTGAGGGAAATATTGCGAGGAAACCTGACAACACTGTCTCGTGATCAGAGTTTGACAACAGCACAATCAGCGTTGCCAACACGTACGATAATTATCGTTTTGTACGATAATTTTGCCCCCTGTACGATGTACGATAACGCCTGTACGATAATATGGAAATGTACGATAATTCTGTGATCTCATATTTAGAAATATATTTGCAACAAATGCAAAGAAAAGATGGTCAACTGACTTTTGTGAGCAACTTTTCATAAGACAAGACTGTCAGTCGGTTAAACACCCTTTCCAAATACTTTGACAGCAATAAGTTTGTCCGATAGTCTCCCTAGCTCTACAGAAACGTTTGAGGCTTTCTCTGGCCGTCCATGCTTCAATCTATAAAAACTGATTGCCGTTTGCTGTACCGACGTCACATATTCGCTGAGGGTAAATTTATTGGTTTATTGCGTTTTTCTCCCAGCTCGCTTCTTCCAGTGCTTTTGTGTACAGCATCTCAAATTGAAAGATGTGAATACTGATCACTATTGTTTAGAACTGGGTAAGGGCTTCCATGCGTTTGTGCCTAGTTCTATTTTCTTGTGTGGAATATTGGTTACTCTTCGCCCCGCTTCTTGCGTTGCGAATGACTATTAGAAAATTATTCGTACCACGCTGAAAAAGTATAATATGAGTATGGAAAAGAGTGCATTAGATCAACAAGATTTCAGTTGCGTTATTGAAAGTGATAAGGATATGGAGCCAGGAATTCCCGCTTTGGTTAGTTTTTCCAATGTGAGACGAACCAGTCCCTGTTGTGGTGGGATTACGATCGTTGACTAATACGCATCGAGGAGACGAGGTGGTTTCAAATCCTACTCACGACGACCATGTTGACTAAGGCTTACTCACGATTTCGCCTCACTTGAACGAGGGCGAATGTCGGAATGGCATTTACTACCCAGATTCTGGTTACTATCTTCCTAATTCCTTCTTCCATAGTAAAACAAAGAGTTATACACAATTTCCTGTAAAGTCCAAAATCTGTTAAAGTTTTAATTAAATTTCGAGTTTGCGACGAATTGAAAGAAACTATACGAACAAATAAACTTGGAAACCCATGCAAAATGCTGTTCTTAGTAAGTTTTGCAACGCTAGGAATAAGACTCCAAATAGTATTGGATATCTTGCTAATACTTGGAAAAATATTACCAGTGTTGGAAGAATGGCAGGTATTACTACAACTGCTACTATTACTTCTACTTCTACTACTACTACTATAATAATAATAACAATGCGGTACGATAATTTTATTGTAAAATCGATAATTTTGGGCCAACTGGTACGATAATTCTCATCTTTCTGGTTGGCAACGCTGAGCACAATACACAACAAAACAACACTGAGCTGAGTGTAGCGGGGATTTTGTCGCCGACGAGTTACATAGTAGCTCGGAGCTCCGTTATCTAATCTTTGTCTAGTAGTGATACTTGCACTGCATGTTTTGACATGTAACTACTGCAGTTTCTGAGGTGGATTGTAAGTATAGTGAAGGTGATCTGTTAATAAGGTAAACACCCTCAAATCTGTTATTGTACTAGATTTATCGTAGCATATTTTCCAACCATCATTTTCGGGTTATGATCATTATACCATTTTTATTTTCAGCACCTCTGCAAATAAGAAATTGAAAGAATTTGATTTGCCAGTACCATTTGGGTCAAAGATTGAAACCTACTGTATAAGTGTCTATCACGATACCATCCCCACACACACACTATCCGTGTAACGACCACCATGCCAGCATTTACGCACGTTTTAGTGTTTGTATAGTACTTGCACTTTCGTACATACAGAGTCTCCAATCTAAATCTTTATTCATTTTGCTTTGGACTTTTCGGTGCAACTTTTCTTGCTTGGCGCCAAAGGCATTGGAGAATTTCAGATTAGGTGGTTTCGTTTAGTCTGAACAGAATGACAGGAATATGAAGCTTGTGGTGACCTTTGAGGGCAGAGTGTCGTTCTAGTTTAAAACGTCACCCTTTTCATTGTAATCGTACTTTAAGTTAAAACAAAATAAGGCACATGGTGTGAGAGTATAAGGCGATGTCTAAGACGTATAATTAAAAAACAAAAATTACCCGACATTTTTAACCCGTATTCGCCCGCTCGACAAGTTGTCAGAACTTTTTTTTTTTGCACCAAAATTCGTATATTCTGTTATACGAAGTTACGCCATCAATATGACTGTACATGCCGCTTATTTACATATGATGAACAACTATAGTACGGTATGTATTTAACGAAATAATGAAATGTCTTTTCGTGACATTTTGAATTGCTGACTTGCACTGTTTTATAGAAGTGCTTCTCTCAATTATTTCAAGGGAATAAGTGGTATAGGATTGTCTAATAGCAAGCGGAAGCCGAGGAACCTAAAGAACTTTATCCACTACTTCTCTCATATGGCGTTGAATGTACTTCCAACGTTATTTACATGCGCCAAGTGCTGAATGCGTGGTAATATTAAGGGGTGATAGGGCAAGAACAAGCGAAAATCGCTCTTGAACAGTCATCCCTTGATTCTGCATCACGCTTTGAATTGCACGCCTGTGAAATAAAAGTAAATGAAGATGACAACATTGAAAGTAAACTTAACTCGAAAGAATAGAAGTAGTTAATGTAAAGGATGGTGATCAGGACTGTAGACGCAAAGTTCTAGACAAAGTTTTGCAATTTAGAGGACATTCTACCGAAGGAATTATCTAGACTGGCAGAACTACGTACGAAGAATGGATGAACCTAATCTGGCCTCAATTAACTCGCCTTCACTCTATACCGCTTAATAGAATTAAATTTGAAAAAAGTGTTCTTCATTCCATTACTAACGGAACTTTACGTACATAATTATGACATATTTTACGTAGTATTTGAGTAATCGGGAATAGTAAAAGTGGTATAAACATAATAATGAAGAATTGTTCTGTAAAAAAAGTTGCAATATGTGATTCTAAAGAATAATAGGAACTTCGTTATTACTGCTAAATTTCTGTCTAAACGATTACCAGAATATTTTTCTGTGTCGTAATAAACTGAACGCCACGCCTCATCCAAGGACTGTTAGCAAAAGTGAGTTCAGTCCTTGCTTCATTAACGTTTGCCCTCGTCTGACTCTTGCGAGGACCTCACTATAAGTATTATTTACGTATTTTTCATATAGCTAACTTTTTCCTTTAGGACATCCTATCAGATAATCACAAAAACGGGGCTTTTCAACCCGAATATCCCAGATTACCAGGAAGATTTGTAGAGAGGTAGATAAAATACAGATATGAACATATGTAAAATATTAACCCTTAGTAATACACGGTATTCGTACATCAGGGTTACCAACATGAGAAAAATATCGTAACTTTGCTTCTAATTGTAGAAGGGTTTGTTTTGAATAAGTTTTATTTTTTTTTTGTGTGTGTGACAGTTACAAGCAATCTAATTTTGTTGCATGTTTCATCTTGGGACGAGGAGTAATCAAATATCTTTGGATTAAAATTTACCAGCTGGCCATAAGGCAAATAAATAATCATCAAGTAGATGATTTTAATCTGTAATTTATTTAAGGTTTGGCTAAGAATGAACAATGCGTAATACAAATAACTTTAACAAAAGAAAGTAGGATAAATTTGCTACAAATTAACAAATTCCACAAAAATTGCTAGGCTATACTCACTCTGATCGCAAGCAAAGCACGCAACGCAAGCTTCCAAGGAAAGGAGCCCTAACATTGAGATCATAACAGGTGGCACCGGCGCTTGATCCCGGGACTTCCTAATTACAAGCCAGACACTCTATCGAATGATCTACCTTGTGTTACAATCATTACTGTCAGTATAATTATGTATTTCAGTGAAAATTCCATTAAATTGTTTGATGGTACGGCAATGCCATGCAGTGATCGATTTGTTATAAATTAAGAAGTGGAGGGGATCCTAAAACTAGTGGTTGCTGGTAAGTTTCAACATAATATCTGTTTGGGTAGAAATACAAAGATTTTATCCCTGGTTGGGGTGATAATCGGAATCGACAACTGAAAATGTAATCCTCACGCACTAGGGAAAATTCCCTATATATCCCCTTCGGCAAATGGAACACGGTTTAAGTTCCGAAGAGGCCTGAACTAAAAGAAAATTTAGAGAAGAAACGATGCGGTTAAAATGATATGGAGTTCGTGAATATTGTAAAGATGCAAGTAGTGCCGTCTCGTAGTGATGTACAATAAAGCAGAAAAGGAGGTGAAGAAGAGAGAACTTTTGCAGTAGCAGAAGGTAATTTAGATCGGAAATTAGGGTTAAGGTTTACTTTATCTACTCCAATCGTTCACCACCCTATTGATCATTATTACACGGTCTACACCACTCGTTTTCAAAAGCTATTTATCACTGACACCTCCATACTCACGACCCGAAATGGACGTATACAAAAAATAGTACAACCACACGACAATAGTTAATTCATAAAATAGGCACTTCAGTTGATTCGGATATAGTGGCACGCGGCTCAAATTTCCCCCGAACCTGGCTCGCCGGATCGGACATTTTCAGCAAACCCTGCAGTATGGCACTTAAACCCTTGCACTAAATATGCTTAGTGGCAAGTTTAGACATGTCTGAAAGTTTCTTACTCACCGTGTAGTTCCTTGTCTGGCTGTAGTAGTTGTGTAATAAACTAGTAGTGCAAGGGGCTCATACAGTTTCTTCGGACATATACCTCTGTGAGTAACTAGGGTACCTTATATCCCGATTTCGTCAGAACCGATGCAATGTTCGTCGGGACGAATATTGTTTCGATTTTCACCGTTCATAGTTGAGGCATAGATAACATTTTATTATGTTTAGCAGTATAGGCAAAAACTACACAAGTTTACTGTTTCAGTGAGACAGAAGTTTTTTTTTTTTTTTTTTTATCTTTACGTTTTGAATCTTAACACATAATTCGTTGAAAATTAGGTCCTGCGCATATTTTCAGTTCAGTACGAGATTGCACTCGATGCCTAGCAGCTGATCTTCATTTCCAATCGAGTTTTTGACAGAAACTCTGAACGTTTCTTTTAACATCTGATGGGAATGACGAAACCCCGAACTGATGAAAGTAGGCCTATACGTACATATAGCCTCCATTCTGTCTTTCTTTTTTGTCTGTGACCACATATCAAATATATGTTGACGAGTATTCGTGGCTGCATTGTGAAAAAGACGAAAAAGCTACTAGATGCGCAAACTTTTTTTATGATTCTTTCAAGCCAGATAACCTACTTTTAATTTACGGTGGTTACATTGTATAATGAGGTATTTCAACCTAAAATTTTAATGGAAGTTGAAATATGAAAAGTTTGAAATCTGAAATTTAGCTACAATTTGACATGTGCTTCTGAACGTTAGTAAATTAATATCTGAAACATTCAGCTTACTTGAATATATCTTGAAGAATACGACAATTTAACAACATAACACCACTTTTTCTAAATAGTTCAAGTACATCACATATAAACAGTAAACTCATATGACTACTTCAGTCTGCACGACTTGTGCTTAAATATATTATTGGTGCTTGCACTTTGAGGGCATCATACTTACTCGATCTTCAGTTGACCACGAAACTACATATTATATTGTAAAGAAACGATATTTTGTTGTATATTCGAAACAATAGCGGAATTGCAATTTTGTCCCTCTAGAATGCCAATATATCTCACTGTGCGCCGGAAGGATGCTGTTCTTAATGAGTCCTGTTCCGAAATTATGAAACTGTTTCCCCGTAGTTGAAAGTATACTTGCCCTGTCGTATGCTATCTTGACCCTCCCACCGGACTTCTTGTATCGTTAATATGTCTAGCTCGTACTTCTCGGTCTCGCGTACCGTCACGTTAAGAGCGCCCGTTATAACGTTCGTACGTTCCACGATCTTATTCTAAGGTTTTTCGTAATCCTGTTCTTGGAGCCCCCTGAAGCAGTCCCGCCTAGAGATCCGAATGAGAGACTAGTTTATCTCCGGAATATTTTACCCTAGGAGAATCCATGAACCATCTGTTACTATTTCTTGACATGATTTAGCGAAGTATGGTTGTCAGCTCTACGACCTCGCAGCAAGGGCAGACATTCAAGATGTCCCCTGTCCATCTCTGAGCCTTGTCGATGTCATTCATCTTCAGCCTCAGTATGATTACGTAATGGTGATGCTGCTTTCCCTCACCAATATTTTTGTTCGGGGTTACCTTCCCCTAGCCTTCGTAGATCCCTCTACTAACTGCAAGACAGCAGCACTGGTTTTGGTCCGCCTCGGAATATTTCCGGTACCAACCATATCTGGTCGACATTCCCTTATCCGCCACCTGGGGAGGCGCCTGGTGGGAGACCAGTAACTCCAACCCGGTTAGAAATGAAATTAAAACAAATTTACATTATTTAAGTATTGGTACTACTGAAAGAACTATACACCTTCATCTCAGAAGTTTTTTCAATTTTAAAAAATCAGTGCGTGAAAGAACAAGCTTTCTTTTTAAAAAATCTGTTAATACGTGGCTGTATCAACAGTCTTTAGATAATAATCATTCTTTGCTGAAGTACATAATAAAATTAGTGTTCAAAATGTAATATAATTAAAGTAGTTGTTAGATTATTAATATACGACAGAAAATAAGTTTTTCACGTCTGCTTAAAAAGTAGTTTTCTACGCCACTTAAATTATGTAAACGCAACAAGTAAATTACCCATTTTTGGCTACGGTCTACTTGAAATATTATTTTGGATTATATCACCATTGCTGTATTTGACATCGCAAATACTGTTTTTTTTTTCTGGTTATCAAAGTGCAGAATAATGTGACAATCTAGTTCAGTGGTTCTCAACCTTTTCTTCTTCGCGGCACACTAACTCACGAGTTGGCAACAGTGCGTGAGACTTAGTCACTTATTGTAAGGAGTAAACAGACCAGACTAATAATGTTCCTGTAAAATATATAAATAGTTATTCTTATGAATATTTTTTCTTGTTCCTTTTTAAAAATAATTATTGAGTGAAATTATTTGAATTCTTTTTACCAGCAAAATCACAAAGTATCAGAAGTTTCGCGGCACATCGAACAAATATCGTGCCACACCGGTTGAGAACCACTGACTTGGATCTTTCATAAAATTGGCAGTGCAAACGCGATAAAACGCTTGCACGTGGTAGTTTCTTAATGGTTCTCGAACGTCAATCCTCACTATGGATATGTGGCTTTTTTTGGAAGTTTCTAGATCGCTTGCCTTCATATCCTGACACAAGGAATATAATTACCTTTGATTTGTGACTATTTGTTAAGTGTTAGTTGTAAAGTGGCTACTCCATGGTGTATCGAGGATATTCACTGCAAATAAATAATAAAAAAGTTAAATGTTAGTTCATGTTAGTAAACGTAAATAAAATAGAATATAATTTTTCATAACGTTAGTATCGTCAATTCACCCAAGCGGGCTAGTGTTCTAGAGCCGTGCTGTGGTGTTAACACTTGTACATTGTCCTCATTTTGGTAATACGTATATGATGCATTCACATCCATACTATTTCGGTATTTTTCTCTGGCAACTCCGGGTAGGCTTTCGAGTCATATGCGGAGTGCGAAGCGTAATATAAAGATAAAAACTATGAAGAAATCGTCAGATATGACTGATTTTCTATTAAAAGATACACGTGAAACAAATGTATGTGCATCTTAACCTGTAACAGATTCGTGTTTATTCGAATCAGTTCCAGTCGTGTCGTCAGCGCCAGATTCTTTACCAAGTACAAGTGATGATAATTGTTTAGTTGTAGGTGTGCAAGGGAAAAAGGATAGGAGTAAAACAGAAAAAAATGGACAGTTTCTCTTGACTAGTTACGTTACAGAGGTTTTTGGTTTTTGGAAAGTGTATTGACCCACAGAACTACAAGAGCTACGGATAGTGAAATTGAGTACAAGATGCAACTGCAAAGAACTACAGTTGCTTATACAGTACTTCATTATATAGCACCCTTTATTAAAGATAAATTGACTGATGGCTTGAATCGTTGCTCTTATTTAGCTGTTGTCTTCGATGAATCATTGAATAAAGTATCAGAATATCAACAGATTCGCTGGTGGAACCGGGAGAAAGAAGTTGCTCTTAGGTATTGGACCTCTGCGTTCTTGCCTAATTCAACCGTATAAGCATTTGAAAAAAAAAGATGGCCAGATAAGGAATATTCTGCAGATTTCTATGGTTGGCCATAATGTGAACCTAAAATTTCTAAGGAATATGAAGGCGCTTTTAAAAGTCGATGAAAGGGACGCTACCATTTCGAACATGTGGTTTACATACCATACATTATGCATTTAAAGTTGCAATGATGGCTGCTGGTTGGAATATTTGTAAAGTTTTTGAGGGCTTTATACAGTCTGTTTAAAGATTCGCCAGCAAGGCGGGGCAATTTTATTTCGTTCACTCAGTCGGATCTATTTCCTTTGAAAGTGTGTGCTATTCGTTGGTTGGAAAACCCCAATGTCGCTTAACAATCCATTGATGTGCTTCTTAATTTAAGAGATTGTGTTAAATTTGTTAAGAAACGAAATCTTCCGTCTGATAGTTTCAAGGTCGCTGACTACAATGATCCGTTACTGCAATGAATTAAATTAGCGTTCTTAAGAGAAGTTCAATCGAATATGCCTTTAACACCGTTCTTGTACTCAAGTCTGAAATCAGTCATTTATGCTATCATGGGATGCTTTGTTCAGTCATCAGCAATTGGAATTTCAGTTGATTTGGAAAATAAAGAAAACATACTTTCAGCACGAGAAATTGATCTTGGATTTGCAACGAAAGCAGAACTTCGGAATTATAAGAGCTGACAGATTTCCAGATTCTTAAATTTGGAAAAGATTACAAGGACAGCTTGAAGAATCGTTACACAAATAATGGAGAAGACGCTATTTAAATTTTAGCTTGCCAAAATTTTAACATTTCTTGATCCTGCCATAGCCGTACAGAAGGATATTGCAAAATCACCGATTTGGCGCTCTGCTAAGTGCGTTAGTGGATCACAGCTGGCTTGATGGTACTTCTGCAGATACAGCTGCATGGCAGTATAAAGAAGTTTGTTCCACACAGAGCTTGCGATCACATGTGGGTCAAATTCTTGCAGGAATCGAAG
>JAGDQP010042940.1:3693-16379 GCA_022664845.1 Lepisma saccharinum
ATAATAATAATAATAATAATAATAATAATAATACATGTTTGTTCTGCTTCGTTCATCTAGCTTTCATGGTGCAAACTATAAAAGTAGGTTGTATTTTTTACTTCATATTAAGTAAAAAGTACCGCTGTTTCGGATCAATTGAGGTTGTCTTTGGAACAAGAATTCAACTGCAAAATCGTCATTGTATGATACAAAGCATCAAAACGTTTAGGGCACTACCAAACAGAGCTGAAACCGAGTCACTTTTGGTGACCCAAGCTGACCTAGATATAGCCAGGGATTCCGCCAAGATTTTCAGTTTGGGTTGTGTAAAGTCAAAATTGCGAGGGTGTAAATGGAGTTTTTTTTGCACAGTTTCTATCGATTTTTGAGCGCAAAAAAATTAAAGTTGGGGGTATTGTTGTCGAGAATTTGGGGGTGACACCTCCCTCCCACGGGGGGGTCTGGCGGAGTCACAGGATATAGCTGATCCGGTCCAGAGCTGAAACGGATCACTGGGTTTTTACTTCGGACACGGTCTGACCTTGTGACCCGGCTAAGCAACGATTTCATTCTTTCCTTATTTATTCACTCTTGCGTTCGAACAATCGTTCCATCCTTGGTGACTAGGAGCAGAGGTGTTACTCCTTAAAGTACAAAAAATACGACGCCGAAAAGTTCCTAATGATAGAAATAAATAAGGACTAACCGGAATTCATACCGGATAATGAAAACGTGCGATTTGCGGATGACCTCAAA
Organism: Lepisma saccharinum; assembly: GCA_022664845.1. Lineage (NCBI taxonomy): Eukaryota > Metazoa > Arthropoda > Insecta > Zygentoma > Lepismatidae > Lepisma > Lepisma saccharinum. The sequence goes on from JAGDQP010042940.1 coordinate 4,432, forward strand.
ATATATGGTGAAATTAATTACACGGAAGATGCCATAAAATTACAGCATAGTTTAGACAACTTTACGAACCGGTGCGCCATCAGTCAACTTTCAGTCAATACGAAATTTTATCATTAAGTCTAAATAAAACGATTTATCGATTTAATTATTAAATTCATAAGTGTGCAATAAGTAGTCCCGACGTAGCTAAAGATCTTGGTGACATAATTATTTGATAATAAATTAACGTTTAACAGCCACAAAACAAATATTACAAATGAAACTTTTAAAATGTAAGGATTTCAAATAAGGATGGGAAGAGAGTTTAATAACGTTTCTACATTAGAGATAATATACTATGCTTATGTTTATTAGAGCAAAGGCATTTATGATCTGTTATTCTTTAAGAAAAATAATTCAAAATGGCTTAGACTGCACAGACTTTATATAATTGTTACTGTTTCGTGTCCCGTCATTAAAAACTCGCGTACACAACACTGGTCTCTTCCACTGCAAAAAGGCAAGGGCAATATAATGACGAAATCACCAATCTCGAGAATATGTACTACCTACAATGAAATGTGTAGAACTTGCATCGAATTGGATATTATGTGATGTCTTCTAAAGCATTTAGAGATAGTGCAAGAAAAAATGTCTGTAAATGTACATATCGATACTCTAATTGGTCTATAAAGTCTATTGTGTTGACAATAAATAAATAAATAATATAAAAATAAAATATAGAAAGAGCATATAAACATTTTATATTTGTTTTCTATCTTGCAAAGTATCATTTTCTCTGGCCAAGAGGGGGTGGTGGTGGCGAGCGCCTCCCTTGCTCCCCCAGATGTGTGCCTTTGGCTGCATTAAACGTAGTTTAATTTCAGAACACCTTATGGATTTTTAAAATGACAACCGATAATTTCAGGTCATCCATAAAATCTAAATAATGATTGATGTTCAGTATCTCAAAACAATCCTAGACAGGTTTCTCGGTTGGAAATTATATATCAATGTAACGTGACCGTTTGAACGAAACTAAACTTGAACATTTTCTACCCACTCACATCAAGACAATTCTGTTAATTACTGGTATTCCCTCACTGTGAATACAGTGACGTAATTCTTTCTAATCTTAAAGAAGGACAAGCTTAGGCGACTGCAGCAGATACAAAATGCGTCTTAGAGATGTGTTTTTATTCTAAAGTACTCAAACACCTTTTACAAGGTGCCTTTTACATTTTAATGAAAGACGCCGCTTGCACAAATAAACATTCTCTTCACGACGCTACCTACGTCTTTTAACAGCCATCTTACATTCAGGAAAGTTTCAAGGCGCTTAGCTCTTCGCCTACCGTGATTATACCACCGGGAAAAGGGGAAAGTAAGTTAATTTCTGTTTCTCATCGCTGTTTTCATTTTTATTCCAAATCTTTCATGATTTGGGTAGACTATTTTGTATGAGATAATTTAGTACTTTTTTTCTTTACGTCGGCCCGACTCGAATACACTAGTGAAATGTTTGTTAAAATCCACAAACACCCATACCCCAGACGGGATTTGAATCCGCGACTTTCGAGATGCTGGTCTAATGCCTTAGATTAGATCATAGGACAACCACGGTCGGCCAAATACAAGCGCAGTCAATATCTACCTTTAAGTTGGTAGCAAGCACAGTTTACCTAGGTCTTACCCAGTGTTCGATTTGTTATGAATTACAAACGGGAAGGGAGGGGGGGATACTAAAACTAGTCGTTGCTTCTAAGTTTAACCTACTACCGGATTAAATAGAAATACGAAGATTTTATCCCTGGTTGGGATGATATTCAAAATCAACAACCAGGGATGAAATTCTCACGCACCAGGGAAAGTCCCCGGCATCCCCCGCGGCAAATCGAACACTGGTCTTACTTGACGTTCGTTCTCAGAGAGGAACTCATTTGTCAATATCAATAGTCCTTTCTTCATTTTCGATACTGAGTATTGCCGATGAATTCAGCCTCATCAACATCTACATGGTCTATTGGTTTCATTCGAAGACTGAGATTAGAAATAGGACTGCACGCAGGTTTGAGTCCTGCCAGCCATCTTGGTTGGCAGAGATTTCACCGGGATTTTGAGTTTGCGGGGTGTAAAGTCAAAATTGGGATGGTGTAAGTGGAGTTTTGCACGTTTTCTATAAATTTTTGACTGTATTTTTAAGTGGGGGTGCTCTCGAGGATTTGGGGGTGACACCCTCCCACAGAAGGGGTCTGGCAGAAGCACGGCTGTTTGGGATTCTCCCATGTTGTTCTCAATTTCAGCAGGTGGGTTGTTGGGACAGTAAGATCTAGGACCTATATAGACCTAAAAACAACGGGTACTCTGCTTACCCCCGCTCAGAAAAGTATTTACTAAAAGGCATCATCCGTTATACTTGTCACAAGACTGCCTTTCCAATGCTTAAATCGTAAATACAAACAAATTAGATATTGAAAATTAAGTCTGGCAGAGATTCCCTGCTAGACTTCCACAGTCACACGAAATCTTTAGTAAAAACTATGTTTAGCCCCCTCTCCTATTCCCAAAAAAACACGATAGAAAATGTCTTGAAATAAGTTCTAATTGTCAAGTGTCATTACCTGTACGAAACAAAATAAATGTAATTCTTTCTAAATTTGTGTTGCTTCAAATATGTGCATATTTTGTTTAATGGTTAAATAAACACTTTACGCCTTGTTTACATTGCTAACATTTTACCATGGTTAACGTTAACCGGTATAATTATAGTAATATAAAAGCAAGTTACCGTTAACACGAGTTTCAAATTTAACCAGCGTCAGCTTAACAACACTTATCTTGTAACATTAGTAGTCTAAACGCAAATATGGCGTCGAACGAGGCTCGCTTCGTGCGTTTATTTCTTTCGTTATCGAAATATATAGCATTCTAGTAATAAATATCGCTTTAATAATATAGAGGAATGATGGCACTATTCATCTACAAAATGTTACGCTACAATCAATTAATTTACATTGATTGTTTTATAATGTAAGCCTACGTGTCGTGTAACCTGTTCTTTAGTTCTGGGATACTCACTAGATGGCAGGTCCCGTTATAACTGAATATAAGCACGAAAATCATGTTCCATAGTCTAAACTAAACGTAAGTTAGTTTCACCATAATTCTTAACCATCGTTATTTTAAATTTAAACAAAGCATTACCGACTAGAAAATTAAAATTAATAACATTGTTTCTTGTTGTTTTGCAGATAAACCATGTCTGGACTGGAAATTCAACTACCAAACATCGCAGATGCAGTGTTCAAGTACACGTGGATTATCAAGAAGTACGCACGATCTCTGGATAAAGAGGGAGGCTTAGACAGTCCTTCATTTGAAGTCAATGTGAACGGCGTATGGACACAATGGAATCTGTCCATTCGTTATTGGACAGGTCCACACGGACAGCGATTAACAAACCCAGTCGTTTTGTGTTTGAACCTATTGAAGTGTTCCATGGACGAACCAGAACAAGTCAGAGTAAAGTTTCAGTTTGGTGTTTTTAACGAAGAAGTGAAACAATATGAGATGTGCAATGTGAATCGTGTAATACTCAATATGCAGACATCCGATGAAATGCTGTCGGTCGGTTATCGAGATATGACGATTTTGGATCGTCATCTTAGCGCCAACGAGGAAGTGAACATTTTCTGCAAGTTGCAATTGAATAAAACTGACATGGAACGCCATAGTTTGTCTCAGGACTTGCGACGCCTTTTGATGGCCGAACAGGACACAGATCTTGTGTTGTGCGCTCAAGAACGGGAGTTTCGTGTTCATCGCAACATTCTTTCGGCTCGGTCACCGGTATTTGCGGCCATGTTCAAGCATAATATGCAGGAAAGTGCGTTAATGAGGGTGGATATTAAGGACATAAATGCGGAGAACCTTCAAGAACTTTTGCGATACATTTACACCGATCGTGTTGACAACTTAGAGACATTGGCACAAACTCTTATGGCTGCAGCTGAAAAGTATCAGTTGCCAGGCCTGAAAGCTGTCTGCGAAAGAAGTCTTGTGGAAACGATAACTCCCGAAAGTGTAGCAACACTATTACTGCTGGCAGATCAATTTCAGTGTGACACTTTGAAGAAAGCTACTTTGGCGTATTGTGAAGACAATGCGGGTTGTATTAGGAAAACTCTTGCGTGGAAGGTAATGGAAATTGTGAATCCACAGTTATTCGAGGAAGCGTGTGAAGTGACCCTTGGAGACAGTGTTGGTTCCATGAACAGTGACAGTCCTCTTTTCACCATCTGAATGTTTACCATCTGTAAACACATTTACTCTGATTTATATTAAAGCTAACTACCTGCCCGTAATCTATTTGTTATTTGTTTCTTATTTCTACCAGTACACTGTGTATTTCTGTGCAGCTAGATCGACTAAGGGATGATTTTCATGAAGGCTTGCGTTGCTTGCGATTTGGGTGAGTAGCCAATTGAAACGTGTTTTGATGCCCTCTATTTCATGTTCTACGTGTAAGAGCTGATTTTCATTCAATCTGGCGTTGCTTGCTTTACTTGCGATTTGGGTGAGTACCCAATTTAAACACGTGTTTTCTTGTAAGGTAAATGTAACAGTGTTTCAATTGGCTACTCACTCAAATCGCAAGCAACGCAAGATTGAATGAAAATAAGCTCTAACACGTACGGTATTCCAATTGGATATTTACTCAAATCGCAATCAATGCAAGCTTTCATGAAAATAAGCCCTAAGGGTTGTTTTTCTTGCAAACGTGCGTTGCTTGTGATTTAAGTGAATAGCTAATTGAAATACATATTACACGTAGAACACATAATAAACCACTTGTTTCAATTGACTACTCACCCAAACCGGAAGCAATGCACGCTTACAAGAAAAGCAGCCCTAACTCTAAGGTTATTTGTTATAGGTTTAGTACAGGATCTTACACAAAAATACTATTGTGTGGAGGTTAGATTTAATAACTTGCGTAGTCATCTAAATGGTTTCTTGAGTATGGTTGTCATACGTCCTTGAAAACAAGGGTTCTCAACTATTTGAGTGGTGAAAAACATTGACCTGTACTGTAACGTACTGGAGTGATCGATTGCATTACAAATCAAGTTAGTATCTGAGTATAGGAAAAACAAGAGGAACCAGGAACAGTTGTTCTCCGTTATCTACTTTCTGTTTAATCCAAAGCGAACCAAACTTTCAGTTCTAAGTCAGTTATTTATGCTTGATGTCGCTGTGTCCCGTATTGTAAAATTTGTGTTGGTCAGTGCCTAAAGCAGTCACAACCCACACAGCACACAATGTTGAATTAACGTTTTATAAACGTTGTATTTGGTGGCGTTGAATTATATATTTTATCAACGTAATTTAATAAACGTGTAAAGAATGACCAGTATTAAATATTTATTGAACGTTAAATTAAATTGTGCTTTTCTTCTAAAATGGTGGAAAGCACAACGTTGATTAAACGTTGAATGTTTGTGAGTTTTCGTAACCTACAGAAACAATTTCCAGTGATAGTTTTATGCTTAAACTTAATTAGGTGTTATATAATATTTTCAGACGGGTCGACCTCTGGGACTTACGGCCTAGGTAAAATTGTTTCAACTTCTCCCACCGGGAATCAAACCCGGATTGTTGGATTGTCACGTTTGAGAAGAAGTAAAATTTAACTTTCAGGACAAATTTCGTACCTTTCCCCCCATTATCCCTACTTATACCGAATATCTGTGCAGATGAACAGAATAATGTAAGTTTCCCAGACCGAAGCCTAGTACATCAATGTTCAGTACGATATGCTTTAATTGAAATTACAATTTTGGGGTTGATTCCAGATTAAAATCCTATAATCAAAGGATCTGTCCTGGAATCAACCCAAAAATTGTATCGTACTGAACATTGAAATACTAGGCTTCGGGCTGGGAAACTTATATTATTCTGTTCATCTTAATAGATTCAAATATTCGTTGTAACTAGGGATTTTTGGGGGAGGTACGAAATTTGTCCTGAAGGTTGAATTTTGTTTTTCTCTAAACGTTGTATAAACGTTACGTAACGTAGATTAAACGTTGAGTACACGTTCATTCAACGTTTTGTAACGTTGAATCAACGTCAATGCCAAAAATAAGTTGCGGAAACGTCTTTGAAACGTTTATTAAACGTCAGATTCAACGTTGAATCAACATTTCTTAGAATACTAATCCGATAGTTGTATAAACGTGGAATCAACGTAAATTGAACTAAAATTCAACGTTTATTAAACATTTAAGAATAAACGTTTATTTAACGTGATTGTGCTGTGTGATCTATGTCCCCAGATTTCAAATTTTCCAAAATATAAATTTTGATAACAAAACCATTGAAAGTCTCATTCAGACAATTTGTGGCATTGAGCTCATCCCAGTTTTTTTTAGATGAAGTTTATCTTCTTTAAAATATGAAAAAAATCTTATATGTTTTCACACCGTGGCCTCTCCTCGTGATATTTCACAAAGTACATTTAAAAAAATCTAGAACGATATAGTTTCTTTTTTTTTCTTTTATTAGAATTAGCAAATATTAATTACAATCATAGGAAAATATATAATTAATTATCTTATAAATAATGTCACCAATAATAATAATAATAATAAATTGTGCGCCAGTATATAAGCCCACTCCAGGGCAGTGCCCGATTTGTACAATTTCCAGAGAGAGGGAAAATTTTCTTAGAACGTATTTTGTATCCGTTCATATCTCAGGCTTGGGGGAAATTTCGGAAAACAGAGCCACGGAAGATTTTCGCAAAGATAGGGAAATCACAACCATCCTCCGCTTGAAATGGAACACTGCTCTTGGGACACATCATTTAAGTTTATATATCTGCAATTAGCGACCAGTACTGATACTGTGAAGCAGCTGGAAGTTGAAAAGCAATCCTAATTCGTTGAGTGTTACGTTTTAGTGTGCATAAATCCCAATTCATGAAATTATTGCTTGTGAATTTGAACTAGTGCTAGAGCAAAATTTCACTCCATGGAAACAAATTTAAAAAGTAAGAAAAAAGTTTTTTTATTATTATTAACACGTACATGCAGAAAAACAAATCCAAGAAGTATATCCTCAAATGTTGGTACATAAGAGGGTAATACATTTTGCCACTCCGTGGAATTTCCAAACCCATGGAGTGGATTATGAAGTTAGCAGAGTGGAACAATTCTCTTTATAATAATAATAGTAGTAGTAAAGCGTTTAACTTAAATTCCCCTCCAGTTATATTCGATTCGATTGGTTTTAAATGATCGAAGACTCAAACACTATCAACTACGTTTAAAAGGTATAGATTAAAATTAATAAAAATTATCGTACTGTAGCTTTTGAAAAGTACTAAAACAAAGTCATATGTATTTACGAGTAATCATTCTGTTGAAATTGGTCTATTGAATTACTAGTACGTTTTTCCTAGTTCTGTTGAAGTGCATTATGGTAGTTCTATTTTGGAGTGCTACGTAAAGTTGCAGAAATAAATATTTCAATCTTTCCAAATAACTGTCCCGCACGCTGCATATCATCATATTCAGTCATTTTCTATTCACTGCTGGATAAAGACCTCCCCGTTTTCTTTCCACATATGTCGGTCTGGCGCTACCATCATCCATGTAGCTGCTGAAAAACGCTTGATTTCATCTACTCATCTTGCTTCTGGACGTGGTCTCGGTCGTTTCTTTTCTCTAGAAATCTAATGTAGTACATTTGTCGTCCATCTTCCATCTGTTCGTCTAGCTATTTGACCGGCCTATCTCCACTTCATCCTCTTCGCAGTCTTGATTAGGCCTATATCTTCTACTCGCGCACAAACGCTACATATAATGTAGCAAAATCAATCGGATTTCAAATGTTTGTATACAGGGTAGTTCTAATTGAATTTATTTACGATCTGTGGCTGAGGACAGAGGATGGTTTGAAAAGATATAGTCAGTAAAAGTAATAAACGTTTAATACTGGTCATTCTTTAAATGTTTATAATATTACGTTGATAAAATATGTAATTCAACGTCACCAAATACAGCGTTGTCAAAATTCAACGTTTATAAAATGGTAATTCAACATTGTGTGCTGTGTGGGCCTAGGAACGTTTACGAAATTTTTAACAGTGTGCCTAAATGAGGGAGAAAACCAGGTTCGATTTTCCGTATTTTCGCATTAATGCAACATTCAAACTAATTTGTCTCTGTGTCAAAACAAAATATTTGAACGCTATGTTATGAATTTTCAAGTTCGGTGTCAGTGAATTAGTTCTCTGAATATGGATGTACGTACAATGGCAGGCAGGACTGTTTTACCATCCCGAAAATAACGTCACATTAACATCACGCCCACACAACACACAATTTTGTACGTTCTTATAGGTAAGAGCATATGGTATGTACGTAACTAACAATTAAAGAAGACAACTAGTATTTTAGTTTGTTATAAAGTAAGGATTTAAAGAACATTTGTTTCTTCCTCGCATTATTTAAATTGCATTCTGAATATTTATTTATTTTACATACATTTTTATATACATTATCGCTCAGACGTTCTATTTCTTAATAAATAAGTTACGTTTATACGTACTCAAGTATTATTTGTCCTCAATTTTTATTGATCCTTCAATCAATGGTTTCACTAAGAGTCTTCGTCATTACCATATTGAGGGATTTGTTAGACGTGGGAGTGAGTTGTAGGAATTACACACTGAGGTCCTTATAATGTTGTGGGCGAAGGCTTTTGTCTTCATTTCAATTCCCAGACTGTTAATGTCGGGTTACGTGTACAAAAACAAATGGCGCAACAGCCCGTGAAGGACCAAAGCCTGCTACGCGGCTTTTTGCGGGGGGCACGTAGTCAGCGCAGGGCTGTTTTCAGTTATTTTGAGTGGCTTTCGCTACCGGTTTAGCCCCGCCTCTCAGGGTTGCCTCCTGTACTCATTTTCAGAGACTGTGTCGAGCTCTGGGACTTTACGGCCTAGGCAAAATTGTTTCAACTTCTTCCACCGGGAATCAAACCCAGATTGTTCGATTGTCACGTCATAGGACACGTTTCGAGAGAAGTAAAATTTAACTTTCAGGACAAATTTCGTACCTTTCCCCCAAAATCCCTACTAACAACAAATATTTAAATCTGTGACCATAAACAGAACCACGTAAGTTTCCCAGACCGAAGCCTACGTGTTCAGTACGATATGCTTTAATTGAAATTACAATTTTAGGGTCGATTCCAGGTTAAAATCCTATAATGAAAGGATTTTTCGTGGAATCAACCCTAAAATTGTATCGTACTGAACACTGAAGTACTAAGATTCGGTCTGGGAAACGTATATTATTCTATTCATCTTCGCAGATTCAAATATTCGTTGCAAGTAGGGATTTTGGGAAAGTTACGAAATTTGTCCTCAAGGTTGAATTTTGCTTCTCTCTAAACGTTGTATAAACATTGCGTAACGTTGAATCAACGTCAAAGAAAAAATTAAGTTGCGGAAAAGGTTTCATTCAACGTTTATTAAACGTCATCTCCAACGTTGAATCAATATTTCTTAGAATACTAATCCGATAGTTGTATAAACGTGGAATCAACGTAAATTCAACCAAGATTCAACGTTTATTAAACATTTAAGGAAAAGTTGAATAATTGTTTATTTAACGTAATTCTGCTGTGTGGGCGTATTCATCAGCGACAAGGATGTTTAAATAGAGGATATGCAATTTCGTCGAGAACATGAAGGCAAACGTCACATGCTTAGTCCCTCCCCGTTAACCCACTTACTCCAATCAAAAACATTGTTTTCGGCTAACAAAGATGGTAGCAAGCTATGTAGCTGTTTGCTAACCAATCAGGTGTGTCAGCTTGGTCGATCCTCAGTTGTTTTTTGGTTTCGCTCTTTCGCTGGTGAAGAGATAGCTTTAAACAAATCTTCTATTAGAACATCATTAATCAGCGAACAGCGCGTGCGCTTGAAATAACTTTTCGAAACTGTTTACTTGTAGCTACCCCGGCAGATCACGGAGTAGTACGTTGGATTGCTGGTTGGAAGGTCGAAGTTGTAATTACTTTTATTACTACTCATAAACAAATGCTCCCTTTTGCATTTTGAATACATGCTCTACGGACATTCAATATCAACCATGCGAAGAGTGGTTAATGATCAGATTAGACTTTTCATTATCAACGATAGAAAAACCAATCGTCTCACATGATTTCCTGTTTTAATAACACAATTCGTTACAATTGACATATTATTGTATACTCACTGTGCTGACGAGAAAAATGATCTTTTGTATAGTTTATATACAAATAAATTATTACTCCCATAGACTTAAGAATAGAATAGAGGTAGCGTGTTATCTGGACGACGGGAGTGAAGCCAAGAGACGGAAGATACGAGGCATTTCCAACACATTGACTGCCCCACATTCAGAAGCCCTCTATAGCGGGTATTGCCTTCTCATTCTTTCTTAGGGCTGATTTACATGCAAGCTTGCTTTGTGAGAGTAGCCAATTTAAGCACGTGTTGTATAACGTAGTACGTAGAACACGCAATAAAACATATGTTTCAATCGGCTACTCTCATAAATCGCACGCAAAGCAAGCAACGCAAGCTTGCATGTAAATAAGCCCTTACACGTAGGAAGAGAAAGTTATTAACAACGCCCATGTCATATGAAACCTAAAAAATAGCTATCGTTGCTCGAAAAGAAGTTACGAAGAGAACTGATAAATGTAAAATGCTTGAAAATGTCCCAGATATGTTATGCTGTACACTGTAGTCACATGACAGAAATGTGCATGTCCAAAAGGTTACAGGCTGGCCCACAGTGCTTGGTATAGAGGTATTCTAATGCAGGTAAATTAGGCTCAAGGATGTTATGAAAGCTCCTTCTATTCTAACTCTATGGTTACTCCCAAACAAATATTTTATCAGTGGAATGCTAATCCGCAATTCGCGATCTTCACCACCACCAGCTAGGGACTCGGTTCCTACAATATCTTTAGCTGACTCATTTCAAAGTGTCACATGCTGCTGCGCAGTCGTGATAAACGTGAAAGTTCATTCAGTCGCACATTACAAGACATTCCTAATCTTTCAGCGTGTAAAATAAAGTTCAGCTGAAACTAGATAATTTGTATTTTTACTTGTTTACAGATTTTCTGTTGCCTGAACGGATATTGACGAAATTTGGCGCCGTCTTATCAGATCAATTGACACACACATGTTATTAGAAAACAAAAGGCCAGGATATAAATCACTTGATTCCAAGTCTTATCTTTGTTGTGTCACGAGCACTAGGTCAATCAAGTCACCGGAAATTACTAATATTGAAATTCGCAATAAAACACGTAACCATGATCGTATAGAGAGCAACTGAACTAATTCAATAAACCAAAATGCTCTATGAAATTACAGGATGAAGTAATGTTTTATACATTTCTGGCAGTGGCGTATCCGGGGGAGGGTCCAAGGGGGGCGTGCCCCCTCCAAAATTTCAATTTTTGGATAACATTAGTATATATTTAATTTAGGAGTAATTATGTACAATTTATATGCAAACAAAGAATGAATACAGAAAATAAACTGGACTCCCTACAAAATGAAATTCTGGCTACGCCCCTGATTTGTGGGCTGCGCAACTAGGGAATCCGTCAGAATTTTCAGTTTCGGGAGCATAAAGTAAAAATTGAGTACAGTAACGGACAACAATTTTGATGGATATCTTCAGAGAATATTTCTCAAATTTGCAGATATCCCTCCTATGAACGAAAATTAAAAGGATTAATAATTCTCATTGAGTTAAAACGAGGGAACTATACAACTGTTGTCAGATTTCTGGACTTGTATGGAATATCACCCTTCTTTAGCTAAATGTCAAGATACCATTTTCCATAAAAGTACATGTTATTGTGCGTATCTCTGCAATCAACAAGTATTTTAT